>ML677333.1:84323958-84572698 GCA_007922305.1 Dermatemys mawii
AGTAGCTCTGGACTTATGGCGGGAGTGCCGCCACCGAACGTCTCAAGCAGCTCTGGACTTTTGGCAGGAGTGCCGCCACCCAATGTCTCAAGCAGCTCTGCGCTTCTAATAGTGCCACCACCCAATGTCTCGAGTAGTTCTGGACTTCTGGGGATGCAGCATCCAGCCGGGGTTCAAAACATACCCCACTTGAATATTAGTAGTCAAAGGATGCCTGGAATGCCTCTCTTAGATCTCCGTCCAGGACTAATACCCCAGGCACCTGGGCCAAGATTTCCATTAATACAGCCTGGAATGCCACCACAGCGTAATATCCCTCCTCCAACAATCCTTGACCCATCCCTTCATCCACCACCTCGAGGTCCTTTTCCTCCTCCAGGAGATCTTTTTAACCAAACAGAGAGACATTTTGGAACACCTGGAAGACAAAATGTTGATAACATTTCTAATCCAGAAAAAAGATTACCACTTGGAGGTGATAGCATTCAACAGGAAGGAGACCGAGACTATCGCTTTCCACCCATGGAAAACAGAGACACTCTTAATAGGCCATCCCCAGTCGATGTCAGGGATTCTATTGGACGGCCACCAGTAGATCCAAGAGAGGGTCTAGGAAGACCTCCAATAGATGGAAGAGAACATTTTGCAAGACCACATATAGATATGAGAGAGAATTTTGGAAGACCAGGTGTGGATAATATTGGTCGAAGAGAGCATTTTGGTTTCAACTCAGAAAAACACTGGGGTCAGAGAGGAGATTATGATGAAAGAGAACACAATGTTTTCCCTGTCTATGGTGGTCCTAAAAGCTTCCATGAAGATAGAGAGAGGTTTCGGCATGTAAATTACAGATTTGATACTAGAAGTGGTCCCAACTGGAACAGGGGATTTGAACAAGACGCTCACAGAGATTTTGATGACCGCAGAAGGCCCTGGGAAAGACAGAGGGATAGGGATGACAGAGATTTTAATTTTTGCAGAGAAATAAATGGAAACAGATTTGGAAGAGACAGAATGCAGAACAACTGGATCCCCCCTCCACATCCAAGGGTTTTTGAATATTTTGAAGGGGCCACTTCACAGCGCAAAGCTGATAATATACCCCAGGTAAATGGTGAAACTACAGAGACAGAAAGTCAGCCACCAAATGTGCAAGTGCAGAATGATCCAGAACTTTATGAAAAACTTGCATCTTCAAGTGAGATAAACAAAGAGAAGAGTGACACAGAAGCTGATATAGAAAGTGAACCAGTGGTAGAAAGCACAGAAACTGAGGGGACATAATCATCACTCAGTAGGTAAAAGATACCTTTTGTAAAGTTGTCATCTCTCTGTAATAGATAAATGGCTGACTGGACCTTAGCAGTTCACTTTTGTCTGCCAGAATTAAGTTAATCTGATGTTCATGTTCATCTTTCACTTAAATAACTGTACAACTGACTTGTATAGAACACTGTTCTTAATTTGAACATGGTAGGTAAACTTTTTTTTTTATTTCTCTGATAAAATACATACTTGCCCCCAGTTGCTTTTAATGTCACAATGATAAATAACAGCTTGTCAAACAAAGACTTCCTATGGAAGAAAACAGAATTTTTTTAGATACTACCATTAGGTTGGCTGTGGAAATTGTTATACTTGAAAGCAGGTGCTGGTGTATCTTGTCCATGTTTTTAGGCTGCTGCAGAATTTTAAACATAGACAAAGCTGTGATATTTTATGTTCCTGAAATTTGGCGCACAAAAAAAAGAAAAAAAGAAAGAAAAAGAAATAGCCCTGGTCATTTAAGGAACATAATACAGAGATGAAAAGTGATTTTGTAAAATCCACACTGTAGTCTCTGTTTTCTCTAAAGTAAGTGTCTGTGATTTGTTCCTCGTACTGCAGTGGGTTAAAAAAAATGATAAAAGTACATTTTAATGTTGGGTGCATTTTGTTTTTAGATGCCAATAAAGCATATTTGTTTGATAACAGTGTTCTAGGTATTGTATTTTTTTTAAAAAAAATCTTACAAGCTATGAAAACCTGGATCAGCTTTGGTATATGCTTTAGCCAGTTGTTGCAAAAGGTTTATATTACTCTCGTAAGACCAGTGCAACAATTATATGTGCTAGGAAGAAGCATATGCTTTTATATTGAAAATCATGCAGTCACATTAGTTTATGTATATAACATGTATGTAAATATTTGTGTAAACTGTAAATAGATATCGTTATTTCTGTGTGTGCGCACAGAATACTGAAGACAGGTTAATAAAACTGAAATGAAATTAGGTTATAAAAATAAGTCTTTCACCTTCTTCAAGTAGCAAGATATTCAGCGATGTCAATTTGATTAAATAAATCAAATTTACATTTATTTACTCACTCATAGTTAGGTACTGTTCTTATTACTTTTAGAAGGTGGAATGAACATGATATACTGTAAAGATATACAGTAGGATTTTAGCTTACTTTTTTAAAAAAATGTAGATATGCATGAAGCCAAAATTGAAGCAAATGTTTACCTTGTTTTATTTTGTAATATATTTGGTGTTCTGGATAGATAGTGGTAGCATTAAAGTACTTTGTGGTTATTGATTTTCAGTGAATCTCTGAAGTCCAGAATTTTGCATGAAAAGTATAAAGCTGGTGGCTTTTCTTTTTTAAAAAAAAAAAAAAAAAAATCCACATGTGAATAGAAATGAAGTGAGCTTTGTGCTTTGGAGGCTTAATACCGAAATAGAACTTCTGAGTAAAATGTTGAGAGGAATTGTCCTTCTAAGTAATTCAGTAGCACTGCTGTCTTCTGTTTCACCTTCTTTGCTGCTTGCATATTTTTTTTTTCTTTTTAACCAGAGATGGAAGATTTGGTGATATAGTAAAGGAAGATTTTCAGCTTGTCCCACTTGCAGTACATTTATTTCCCTCCCCTTCCAAAAAATCTGTTGTTAAAGTTTGCTGAGTCCAAAAGCGTCCTATAAGTTTTGAAAGAGAATTTTCTCTCTCAGTAAGTTCTGAGTCGATAAAATAATACTTTTTTCTGTAGAATGGGAAATAGTTAATTCAGAGAAATCTGAGTTGACCTTTACTGATAAATTAGTATTCTTTAATAGTAATTTGTATTGTGTTAAATTTCCCAAGGTTATATGAAGTATGAGGATGTCACTTGGGAGTTCGGCTGTAGTGCATAAGGATACATCTGGACTTAGAGAAGTTGTATGTAATCCTTTTTTGTGGTGTCCTCGTTCTGTTTCTCAATTAATAGGATTTTTATTTTAAAAGCCACCAAAATTGCTTTCATAAAAGAAAATATCGCTTTTAAAAGCTTGGATATGAGTGATTTTGCACCTACAGTGCAAGTGGTAATAATATTTAGTACTAGGAAGCAGTGAGATTCAGGTGCATTAAATAAGCAATAGCACATAACAGGACCATGCTGATTTACTGGATTCCAGACAGGTTTTACAATGTTTAGGGCAAAAATACCTTCAAATGCAGACTGTGCAAGTCAAGGAACATGATCAGTGTTGTGCCTCTCATCCTGCCAATAATTTGCTAATCAGGCGTGCATGACATAGGATGACTGAACATAAAATAGCTATATAGTATGTTAGTTACGCCTTTCCTTTCTTTTCAGTTTGATAGCACTTTGACATTTTTAAGTCAATAGTTGTACATGAAAAAGCTTATTCTCATTGATTTTCCAAATGTTCATAACAAAATGCAAATATTTCCAATAGCTTTGCTTTTACCATTGTGTTTTACACAATGAAACAAAAAAGATAGAAAAGTTAATCTTTCTTGTCTTTTCTTAGATTGAGATTTGCAGTATGTTCATTGTTTGTAATAGGATAGTGCAGGAAAATCGCAACATAGTGAGAGATTAAATAAATTGAGTTGGCAGTGCTGTAAACCAGATCACATTGCTATTTCCTTGTGTGTGTTTGTTGGGTCAGGCAAAACATTTTGACTCTGCAATGTATATTCGTTAGATGAAGAGCATAAATGTGTTAATATTTTAATCTGTTCTGTAAATGTCTTAAATTTTAATAAATTGGCTACTGTACTTAGTGTAGTTGTACACTGTACTATTACAGTTTCCAACAGCTATTCGATTCTTGTGTAGAATAAAACTTTATTATACAGAAAAGTAATGTTTAGCTGCATCATGTTTCCAGCTAGAACTTTTTTTCAGACCATCTAATTTTAGTAGTGCCCAAGCATAGAAAAATAGCCCCAAGAGAAAAGCATTCAGAAACAGGGAAAGGGCCTGAATCACATATTTATTAGCAATTAAAGATAGCGAGTTGTAGCTGTTTAATCTTGTCACTGAAGAATTTTAAGTCTTTGAATGTTCTCAAGAAAATTATCCTCTAAGAAGAAGAGAATATTCTACCCTTTTGAGCTGTTTTTGACAGTGAAGATATTTGCCACATTCCAACAATTAAAGAACCTGATGCACGAGTCATTTTTATTTGCATAAATAACTCAGAAATGTGCATGTTTTATAGTTTGAAAAAATGTCAGACAGTTTTAACAAACAGGAAGGATTAAAATTTACATATACACATTTAATTGAAAACCTTATTTTTATCAGTTCAGACATGCAAAGTGTTACCTTTTTGGACAGTCTGTGTCCCTCCATCCTGCACTGTGATCTGTGTGAGCAGACTGCCATGCCCATGTCAGTCACAGTGTAGGATAATGGCCTTTATTTGTTATGCTGAGGTCATGTCTGTACTGAGTCTGTTTTCTGCAAGCCTTAACATGCAGTTATTTTAAGCTTTTATATGTGCTGTGGGACATTATTAGACAAATTAAATGTATAAGATCACATTCTGATATCCTTTAGTAAATCTGCAAAAAAAACCCTACTAATTCAAATGGTTATGTTCGTGAAGTCAGGTATTGTTTGGTATCAGTATTGGTGCCATAATTTAGTGTGTAATGCACAGGGTATCTTTAAAAGATTTTGAGATAGCCTGTAGAGGAAATGCAACATAATGCTTCTAATATACTTTGCAGTAAATTGATCTATCCCCTTAAATGATCAAATTTGAAAGTATATGGAGGTCCCAAATGTCTGTAAAGATTTTAATTCATTTTCTGGATTCTAATTCCACTGGGCCTCTTATATTTCACTCACTTCATCTTTTAGAGCTGCA
Source organism: Dermatemys mawii (assembly GCA_007922305.1). Taxonomy (NCBI): domain Eukaryota; kingdom Metazoa; phylum Chordata; order Testudines; family Dermatemydidae; genus Dermatemys; species Dermatemys mawii. The sequence continues at coordinate 84,329,105 of ML677333.1, forward strand.
GAAATTAGATGCCAGATTTCCTGCATTCGCATTTCCATTCACATATTTAGAAATAAGAAATAGAGATAGTAACCTTTTCTCCCTGCTATAATAATTAAAACTGGAATTGAATGTATTTCATTTAGTGAACCTGATCAGTTTCTAAAGTGAGGCAGTGTGCATCATTAGATTTTTTTTAATATGGATGATAATGGGCAAGGATTTTTGCTTTCCTGATTAAAATTGTCATAGTTAATTCTTTTAGTTGTACATCAATTGCTATTTTCAAACACATACAGGGAGTTCTCTGGACTTATGCAAATAGGGATATACCGAAAGGTAATCTATTTCTTGCATGCTAATTATTTTCAAACTTGTGTTAAACAAACCATTATTGAAGAATGACCTTTATGACCTTTCTGTTTTTAAATCAATCACTTGATGATTCAATATCTTTGACATATCCTTTTTTAATTTTTTTGCTTTGCTTTAAAATATGAAAATGTTTAACCAAACAGGAGTGTCAACAGCATCTTTCTGTGCCGTCATCAGTAGTATAATAGAAGCCGGTTACTGGGAACTGAATGGTGGCTGAGAAAATACCTGGTTGACAGAATTGTCTTAATCATAACCCATTTGCTCCTCTGTCTAAAGGGAAAAAGGATGCTTAATCCAGAAGGTGTTCATTTTTGTTAGGTTTAGCTATATTCTGTACAAATTATGCAGTGCTTTTGACACTTGATAACAAATTGTTTTGTTATTCATTTTAAAGTTTAGACGTGAAGTTTTACAGTGAAGAAAATGTCAAGTAAAGCTTCTAAAAAGTTGAAGAAAACTCGTAACATCTTTTTAAACAACTGACCTTCAATAAAATAGAATCTGTTTTGAACTGGGTTTTTAGGTGGTGATAGGCTGACTTGTTCAGGTTTTTTAAAGTAGTTATTTTGAGGTCATGACTATAAAATTTGATTTGCCTTAAAATTGTACCCTTTTGTACTCTACACACAAGTTGGCATGGTGAAGAAAAGTAATTAAGCTGAAAATCCCACTCTTACCATCTCTTAGAGGTAATAGTGTCAAAGATTAGAAGGGGGAGGTTTTGATTTATGCACTAATTAAACAAATGTTAATTTGTTACTCAATGTAATGTTTCTTCAGTTTGCTTTTAAAGTAGTTCAAATACTTGATTTTTATGTCAGTTATATCTGTTGTCATTGGTTTGTTAACTTTCATGATTTACAGAATAAATTTAAAAAATTGAGGGATTAATTTAACTTTCCAACTTTTTTCTCATTTATACTATCAAAAAAAATCATATTCATGTACTTAGTTATACAGGAAGAAATTTGTAGATAATCTCAGTTAAACACTTCTTTTGTACTTGTTGTTCTGTCAGTATTGCTTTTTTCTTCTATACGTATATTTTCCTATATCACTGTCTACAGCATAACACATATAATGAGAGTTAACACTACTATGTATCTGATGTTTTAACAGTTTTTCCAGTGAACTTTGAAAAATTTGCCACATGCTGCTACTCAGGAATTTAACCTCTGAAACTAGAGCAAGTCACACAGATGCAAGACTGCCTAATCGGGATGCAGTAAATCTGTGCATTGGGGTTGCAACGGTGTAGTTATATTGATGTTGCTACACCAGTGCTAAAATTTATAATGTGGACAAGTCCTTAACCTGGTGAAGGTGTGTCAGCGAAAACAGATTTATTAATTCAGGCCTGGGTTAGTAAGACTTGAGTACATCATGGAAGCAGCAGGCTTTGTGTCTTGAGTATAATTTCCCAGTTGAAAGTGAGATTTTGGTGTATAATATGATCTAGAAAATTGAGAACTGAGCCCAGCTATCATATTGATAGCAATGTTAAAACTACATATCAGCTAAGTAAATGATTCCAAAATACTTAAGTATTTTTTCCACTGTTGCCCTTCCTTCCAGTCAAAGTAACCCTACCATCACTCTATACATTGATCAAAGTACTGTATTTTATCACACAAGTTATTCTAGTTTTGCTGTTATTGAGGTAATTAGGACTTAAGTGCTTTGCTGAATGAGTTTTAGTTGCCTTCCATTAAAGGCAAATAAAGTATATAGTTTAAGTTAGCAGTATGGTCAAATGAACACATTACTAGGTCTGGGATTTGGGAGAGAGGAATCTTGTGGCCTTCATAGTATTAAAAAAAAAAATTAAAAAAAAAAATTAGCTGTTGGACATCAGTCCAGTGATTGAATTTTTCTCTCGGAATATAGAAGGGGCTTGATTAACTATTCCATTACTACAAAAATGTATTAAAAGTTTTACTATGGATACCCAATCTTTTATTGTTTGTTAATGTTTCAAGTAGTTGGAAACATATGGCTACCCATGAACCCTACCCTGAAACTCATGGGATTATTCCTGGCTCATGAAATTACTCTTGTAAGAATTGCAGTATTGAGCCCTTTACTGATAGATATCAAAAGATCAGATCCCACAAATTACTGAGCACATCTTGGAATGTGCAGTGTGTCCTCCTATAATCCTATTATATCTGTTGCCATAATTTATTCCTTTCAAATATTGCAGAAATCCTAGTTTTCATCATTTACATTATAAATTTCCATTATCAGGGGCTTATAACTTAAACTAAGCATTAATTTTCAGCATCTCAGCAAAGAATTTTCATAGTCATTGAGATACTGTTTTTCCATCTATAATACATAAATAATTCCTTTAAGATAGTGTATTCCTATGTTTAAAAAAAAAAAACGGTTTTTACTTGAAAATTTAAGGATGTAATATACGCTTTTGAATCCTGCATTAAAGGTTTCTGACAGTGGAAATTAACCTAACTCAAAAGACTATTGAAAGTTAGTGAGCCATAGGCTCCTAAGTGCCTACCACTTTTGAAACTGGGTCTTAGTTTTTGGAAATTTTACCGCATGCTGTGTTCCACATACTAATGTGACTTTTTATTTTTTTATTTTTTTATTTTTTTTTCATGTTAAGTAGATTTCTATTTTTACTTCTGATTTTTAGTATTTATTAAAGGAGAAGGAAGATAGTGTACTCTCAGACATCTTTGATACATTTTAACACATTTTAAAAATGAATATTTGATCATGTCAGCTGGTGGGTTCTCATTTGACTCTCTAGTAGCTGTTCCTGAACAGTCTCTGATAAATTCAGTTGCTTTGTTTTTATTAAGTATATGCTCAGTAAATTCGAAACAGCACCATTTTAGTTTATTGTTAAGGGTGAGATTGTAATTGCACAAAATTTTATGAAATTCAGAGTTAAGTTTCTGATGCATCCTAAATTCTGCTGTTATAATTTGCAATTCTGCCCCATTACATTGTATGCATAACAGCTGAGACCTTTGTTACATTACCACAAAATATTTTATGAAGTAATATAAAAAGAAATACAGATTATATATATTGTGACAAAGCTCCAAGTCTGTACTTGTGGGTCCTGCGCTTCCTGGCAGATTTAGGGGCCTCAGAAACTCATCTAGGCCCCAGAGTGACCTCCCTTTCTCAGTATAATTGGCAAGAGTCACCACCTAGTGAGTTGCCTTCATCACAGGCCAGCATGGAAGATGGAAAAAGGGGGGAGCCTGGGCCCGCCCTCTACTCCGGACTCCAGCCCAGGGACCCTAATAGTATCAGCTAAGATGGCTGACCTTTTAGGCACAAAACACAATTCAATTCCCTGGGCTACTTCCCCACAGCAGTCCCTGCTTCTTCAAACTCCACTTCACCCTTACCTCAGGGCCTCCTTCCTTCAGTATGATATGTTGTCCTACACTCAGTCTCACCAACAGCATAACTTCCTTCCACAGCTCCTGACACCCACAGCCCACCTGACTAACTGGGAGGTTTTTATCTGGTTTCAGCCAGTCCCTGATTGGCTTCAGGTGTCCCAATTAGGCTAGCTGTTTCTACTCCTTTCTAGAAGGTTCTTAATTGGCCCCAGGTGTCTTGATTGGCCTGGAGTAGCCTTTGTTTGGCTATCCAGGGAACAGGGACCTGCACATCCTGAGACTGATATACCTGCCTTCCAGCACTCTCTTATATCCTTCTGGACTGACTCCGTCACAATATATATGGCTTAATTCAGATAAAATACTTTTTAAATGCACTATTCAGTTTATTTATATGGTCATTTATATATGAACAGTGGGACAGAGTTAAAGATTGGAAACTAACTTCTGGGGCAAATAAAATCTTGACCTATTACATTAATGTATTTTTTGTGTTTAAAGAAAAATTAAAACAGCTATTTGGACGAAATACTTACTGAAATAAATTTTTTCAGTGTCCAATTTTCAAATGTCTGACAGATTTGTCTTGAAACATTTTTTGAAAACAAAGTTATGCTGAAAACAGATTTCAGCTCAAAATGTAATTCTTTGGTTAAGTTATAAGTTTTGGAGAATAAGTATTTAAAATACAATGTCAACTCATCTATTTCTGTAACAAAAATTGAAATAATTCACTCATTTTGGCAAGAATAAATAACTTATTGCCTGATACATGGATACACTGCAGAAGTCAAAAAAGGTCCCAAGTAAGGAAGTGAAGAGGAAAACCTTGTTTGTGATGAATCTGTTGAACTGAAGGATGCGTGCAGCAATATTTTTCCCTCTTAATGTTACTCAGGCCCCAGATCAGTCTCAGGGTTCTCATCCAAGTGCTGAGCATAGAATAGTCTGATCTGTTACTTTTATTCATTTATTATATCAGTAACTTCAAATTTATATAAGCCACTCTTCAGATGACAAGTTGAAAAGTTGGAAGTGTTTTTACTCAAACGAGAAAAAATTATTAAGAGGTGGACAAACAGTTTTTATGAAATCATATTAACTACCAATCTGAATTTTAATTGCTGTGTTAAGTACACCTAATACAGAGGCAACTCCACTTAGCACATAAATTGGATTGTACTTTACACATAGCTTATACATTTAGCAAGCTCTAGCAATAGTATTGCTTGCTGTTTTCTGCTCTGCAGAAATTTAACTGCTTTCACAAATTTTAACTTCTTTTCATTGGCCTTATATTTCTAGAGAATTATGGTGCTGTTTTAATGGGTTTAATTTAAGAACAATGCGTGAAATCCTTTAATGTCAATGGGAGTTTTGCCTTTGACTTTAGTGGAGCTGGAGTTTCACCCGATTTGCTTTCTGTGACTCAGTTTCTTCTCCAAAATTTGCAGAAATACAGTTGATGGAGAGTTAGTTCAACTTTCATTGAGTGACTTCTGCCTCTTTGAATGTAAAGGAGGCAATTAAAAAAAAAATTCCCTCCGATACTTTCATGATGTAATGTACAGCCAACCCTGCCTTTCAGGAACTATATCAAGACTGATAGTAGGCCAAAGCAGTCGAGTTTTACCAAGAATGTCTGGAAAAATTGCCAGTATAAGATTTCCTTCTCCAGTTGTACTTGCACAGCCACACAGAAAGATCCCATAGCTCGACGACTTCTACTTATCCTGAAATTTTGGAAGGTCATGCTCAAGCCCTATCATGCCTACAGAGCATATTTCTGCAGGAGCAACCCTGAAACTTCCAGTTCTCAGTTCTTTTCTCCGGGTACTAGCTGTAAATCCTATTTTCTCTTATGGCTTGCTGGTATACTGGTTAATCTCTATCTCCAAAACAGTTGTGTTGTACTGTACTTAAACAGCCTTTTTTCTCATGTGGCTCACCACTGAGGTTAGTGAATGCCTCCACAGATGATTTTAGAATCCCTGCCCAATTCCTTTTGTCATTTTCCTTGCCCCCTCCCCATGACAAGTCAGTAAGAACCTTGAATGAACTAAAATAAATAAGATGTAAATTTGTGATTATAAAGTTTTTCCTTGTCCAAAAAATAATCATTCATCTTCATAGTTTGACCGATTCCAGTTCTGGACAGCATTTTTAAGAGTACAGTATAACTACACTGGCACTCTTCCAATCCCGTAGCATATTGGGAACATATTGTACTCCTGGCTATTCTCTGCTTCTCACTGTCCCCTCCACAGCCATGCAAAGCCAAGCATAAATTACAGCATCCTGTAGGTGCCCCAATTTCCAGTTGAGGATGGTCTCAGTATGTGGGGAAGGCAAAGGTGCCATGTTTGCCTCCCCCATCCTCACATTCCTTTCCTTGGTAACAGATAATCAGCTCTTCTTATTGCAAGACAGAAATATATATTAAAAATCCTCTCGGGCTGTCAAAGTTGACTTCAAGTGTAAAGTGCTTAGCACCTCCAAAAATCAGACCACATATTTAGAAGCCTTAAGTATAGGTTAAGATGTCTTTAGTTTGGCACTCAGGGCTTAAAGTTTTCTCCTAGATCTTTACTTCTTGTGACTGAAATACTTAGCACTGATAAACAACACATTTTAAAACCAAAGTTTAAAATATCAGCTTCCCATTGTTTTAGGAAGAAACAAATATTGACTGTTGCAAGAAAGTAGTAGCCAAATATTGCTCTTAGAGTCTGATGTAATCTTCAGTAACTACTGAAGTCAGTGGAATTCCTCCAGATTTACACTACTATAACTGAGAAGAATTTGGCCAAAAACTTTTACTGCTCATTTTAATAAGCACCGCTGATACTAAAAATAGGTTTCTCGACAAGGAATTTAATAAGTTGTTGATTGTGCACAAAATTTTCTCTTTTGGTGACTAGGCCTGTGGCTTTTTATGCAGTTAAGCAAAATTGACAAGTCTAAATCCAGTCTGTTCCCTCCTCCCTTTTTCCCCTTTCTACAAGTCCAAGTCTACTGATGCCATCAGTATAGAAGCTTTTCTCACACAGCACCTCTAACCTCAGATCAGACTTAAAAGAACTGCTCCTGAGCAAATATGTCTATCACCTTGTTATAATAGTCTGCCCCTTTACTTTGTATCTATTTTCTTAAATAATCCCCTTATTTTATGAATATGTTCCCTGTGATTCATTCTACCATATTTTGATGTTTCTAAATTTGAGGCACTATGCCTCTGGAGTAATTGGAAACCTTTTTAACGTAGATGCCTCAAACTGTACGTGTTACATAATCTCTCTTACATACGTTTTATTAAACCCTTCAAAGTTTTACCAGTCAGTTTGGGGAATCATTCTGTATTCATCAAGGATTCTGTGTACACAGCAAATCCTTTTAAAGGTATTCAAATATTCTTCAATGCAGTTGGTCTCTTACAGGTACAGTTTGTCTCAACTGTGTGATCCCTGGTGAACATTACCTGTGGTCTCAGGGATCAGTTTTTATAAGTTCAATATGCTCAGGGTATGCTGCCTCTCCTATTTTATCTTGCCTCTCCTCAAGCTTCTGTTTCTCAGTCTTTGTGCTTTTTGTTCTCTGGCTTCACTGCTCTTTGGGCCACTTCTAGTGTTGCTTCTCTTCCTTCCGCTTTTACTTTTTCTGCCTCCAGTTTTTGTTCTGCCTGTTTGCAACTGACTTTCTTAGGCCTCCTGTTCCTTTTCACTATTTCTTGCTATTGGCCTTCTCTGCTAGCTCCATCTTTTGGATCCCTAACATGACCAGTTCAAGCATTATGGCTGCCTCACTGGGATTGGTGTCCAGATGGCTTCCTAGATCTGGACCTCCCTTGGTCTCAGGCCCTGTGGCTGGATCATTTTTGATCTTGCTGTTCCTCAAGATCCATAACTAGAGATCTCATCCACTCCACATTTCTCCTTCCAGCATTCAAGCCACAATCAACAGTTTTTCCAAATACTGTCTGTTAAGTTTAGCATATGTCTCTGGTTTCTTTCTTCTGGCTTACTTTTGTTCTGTTTCCCTTTTCTTTTATTTCCATCTCTTTGTATCTCTGTCATCTGGTATGGATGTGCTTGGAACTGATCCTTAGCTAACCAGAAAACTGAGTGTAGATGCTGTTCCTTATGCCACTGTGATGCTTCTCAGGGGGGAGAGGGAGGTTAGCCAGGGTTGTGAGCCATCTTACTACCATCAGGATTTAGCTTGAGGGAGCCTTGTCTGTGCCTGCCAAGCATCTTCTCCCTGACAATCCCAGCCACAGGCAGCATAAATACTCCCCTCTCAGCCTATGCAGGCTCTTCTGTGACTTATGCAATAGGTAAATTCCAACCCCCGAGCCTTCCGAGCATCTTCTTGCAGGGTCCAGCCCTTATTTCACCGGACACTCACAGGATTCAGAGATCTGCTAATCCCAAAGGAATAGTACATAGCAGCATATCAATTTCACCTTAGGGCACAGCTCAAATAAACACACAGTACTTGAATTTATTCATAGAGAAAGAAAGTATAAGTTTATTTAACAACAGATTCAAATGTTGGCAAGTAGAATTAATGGAAACAAAGGGTTACGTATTTTAAAAAAGCGTGCATTCTAAAGCTTACAAATACTATCAAGATGCCCACTGCTCTAATATGGTACTGCTTACCTAACATCATTCTCATTGCGCTTTTCAAGTAGGATGACTGAGACCTTCCTTTCCTTAGAACATGCCTGCTGGCATCTTGTCTTTCTACATAAAGTATGCCAATGTGTCTTTCTGCACCGCTAGATATCTTAGACCAGTCCTTTATTCTTTACCTGGTCTGCTGTTCCTGTAAATTTCTTCTCTTGAAGTTCCAGCAAATTCTTCATTAGCGTTTGACCCAGAATGCAAATATACTTCCATTGTAAAAGGCATAACACATAAAGATACACAAAGTGGGTGAGGTAACATCTTTTATCGGACCAGCTTCTGCTGGAGAAAGTGACACGCTTTTGAGCTATGCAGGACAGGACCTGAAGAAGAACTCTGTGTAGCTCTCAAGCTCTCTCTCACCAACAGAACTTGGTCCAATAAAAGACATTACCTCACCTGCCTTGTCTTTCTAATATCCTGAGACCAACATGGCTATAACAACACATTCTCTCTGGTGGAACCTGTTTTATGGCCTGCTACCTCAGGGATATATATATATATATATATATACACACACACACACACATTTTATCTGCACTTACATTTTGCAAAGATTGTATATCAGTGTGACAAAGGCTTTCACTAGAAATCTTACATGACATTTTTAGGTAAACTAGTAGGTAAATACTAAACTTAGGGCTTTCCTGTAATGCTAAACATCCTTGTGCCCTCTTGCCAGTTGGCATCAAGAGGTCCTTGGAGGTCATGATTTCACAAATGTGAAACTCAACCTTTTACTCCCACAGAATTATACTCCAACATCTGAGCTTTTGTTTTAAAAAAAATTCTTTCTAGCCTTCTCGGTTGCAAAGACAACCTCAAAAACATGAGCCTAGTGTAACCAATATAGGGCTGTCTGCCGTAGTTTGAAGACCACCTGAAACAACAGCTATGCAAGGTGTGAACTGCCACATTCATCTCATTGGCATGCTAAGGTTGGAATGTAAAGACGAGTTTATATGTCCACATTAGCTGATGTTTATCCTTCAGTCTCCAGTTGTTTCCCCACGTGGCAAAATTTCAGTCCTTCCCTAGCAAGAGGCAAACACCACTGGCTTTCCTTACACATACATAATTTCTGTGATATAGATTGTTCTATGATGAATCAGTCTGGGATATATTATCAGGAATGTTGTCAGCAAGATGCAAGAGTGTAAAATTGAGGTTTTTAATTAAACATTAAAATAAATATTAATCAGCATACTCTTATGTGATTTATTTTGATACTGAATTCAATTTTTATGCTAACCCCACATTTTCTGTTTTCAGTGTGCTGCAGATTTTGGTGTGAATAATCACAGAAATGTGGGGCTGTAAGGGACCTTAAGTCATATAGTCCAGTCCTCTGCTCAATTTCTTTCAGTCTTTCCTCATAGGTCATGTTTGTAGATCTTTAATAATTATGGTTGCTCTCCTCTGGACTTTCTCCAGTTTGGTCACATCTTTCCCAAAGTGTGGCATCTAGAACTTGTCACAGTACTCCAGGAGAGGCATTATCAGTGCTGAATAAGGTGGAATAATGTGTTTTTTTTCTGAAGCTGCCACAGATTTTTCATTAGCGTGCTGCAGAAGCTGGAGACTTTGCCACAAAATTTAGGACTAGTTTGCCACAGAGTACACAGCACAGTGTGACAGTACTACTAAAATATATTTGAATTCACTCTGCTTGGGTATTCTGGGCTGAAGTTTCTTATCCAGTAGAGTAGCATATAGAATATTACCTGACCTGGATGTAATACTTCATTGTTGTCCTGTGAACAGCTTGTTAATTATAAATGCAAATATGTACTAAAAATAGGGAAAAAAAAAGACGAGGTTCCAGTTTCATCATCGCTTAGCATTTTAAAAAAACCCAAAAGTTTAATATACCATTCCTGATAGTCCTGATTTTACAACTAGCTTAATAGTGCTTTTTTTGTCGTCCCCCCCCTCCCCCGAATATTTAAATCAGACCAAGAGTAGACATTATCATCCCACAGGATGAAAATGTGTACTAGTATGACCTGAATATCTTAAGAGCAGATTTTAGAATCCAAACTGTCCATAGAAATAGAAAAGTGCTATATAATGCACCATTACCTTTTATATTTTCATAAAATATTCTTTCCTATTAATGGAAATAGTATTTGTATTTTGTATTGCAATTGCAAGTGAGAGAAGAACAAAGTTTAAGTGAAAATCATGGAACAATGTTGAGGAACCAAGAGGTATTAAAGACAAATATAATCGTAAAATTTTTAACTTGAGATGTCTGCTATTCTGACCTTTAATTAGTTTCCTTTGTACAGAAACTATGTGCTTCATAAAAGATGAATTTCTTCTCTCCCCTCTGAAAAGCTTATGCTAACTATAAGCCCCTTCCCCTGGTAATAGACCTTCATAGATGAGAAAAAAACATTTTTAAAAAATTCCTCAGAGCTCTAACTTAGTGTTGGTATAGCTTTAAAATATCTGATGTCTTCAAGACCTAGACATTGTAAGTGGACTTTTTTGGCCTTTTATTTTCAATGTAAGACATCAAAATGAGCAATACATGAAAAAAAATTAATGCAGCATGACTGTGAGAGACTCCATTATTGTCCAGTCTGTGAAGAGATTGTAGTCAGATCTGGGAAGATGTCAAGAGTATCAAGAAATTTTTTTTCATCCTTAAGTCTACAGTTATATTTGAGATTCTGAGCAACATAAAAAATACACAATTTATTACTTCACTGAAAGAGGAACTTCAGCTTTGGAAGGAGTAACAGCCTCAAATAATTTAATTGCTGGGGGCTTAAAGAATCCATCTTCTGGTTAAAGCGTAGAACTGGCAGTCAGACATGAGTACTGTTACTGGCAATGCCACAGAATTCTCATGTGCTCTGATGCATGTCACTTAGGGGCCAAACTTTCAAAGGTGATCTTTAATTTTGGTAATCTCCATTTTTCGGTGCCCAAATTTAGACACACATGGCCTTATCGGGAGTTGTAGGTGTCTGGTGCTTCTAAAAGTCAGGTCTCAGTATTCCAAAGTTGGGCACCCAAAAACAGAAGCACTCAGTTGGAAGTCACTTTTGAAAATTGGCTCCAAATCTCTCAAGCTCAGTTTCTCTATCTGTAAAAGAGGAATTACCTACTTCACAGTGGTCTTGCTAGGGATTAGTGTTTGTGTTTCAAAATCCTTGGATGGAAAGAGCTATGGAAATGCTAAGAATTACCACACGCACTTGTATCAATTTGTTTATTTAATTGGTCTTTAAAATGCATTTATAAGTGTTGCTCAGAAATTGCATTATGGGGTTCCATGTTTGTTGAGCCTTACTGAGCATTTAGTTTACATGTAAAACAATGGTGAAGCGGGTTTTCAAGCACATGTCCTGCATTCTAGTATCTCAGAGTCTAGCTGTGTTCTTGCTCGGGCATCACCCCCGGCAAAGATTCTTCAGTTGGTGATTAGTTTAATAATAGCATAAAGTTTCATAATCTGAAGTAGAAAGCAGCTAATTTTTCCAAAGCTATCTAGTTCTGCAGCACCAACTAGAAGGAAAAAGTAGTAACATTTTATATTGTGTCTCTAATTTATAAACAACACGAAATTCACAAAGTACAGTTCTTCAGGTGCTTGCTTATGTCCATTCAATGCTAGGAGTGTGTGCACAATGTGCACAGTTGCATGAGATTTTCCCTTAATGGTGTTCATAGGGCCATCTCTAGCATCCTCTGGAGTCGTGCACATATGTGTTGGTATAAGGGACACCAACAGCCCTGTGACCTCTCAGCTTGTTCATTCCGTCCATTACGGTTGCTGGAACGATCCTTCTTGCTGTGGCAAATCTTCTTTCCCAGTGGTTTGGACTCTCCTCTGTTCATATTTTGTATAGTTATTGTAGTTAGTGTATATAGTTCTTCGTTAGTGGTAGTGTATATAGCAGTATAAATAATTGTCTTCATCATCAGTGGCCTTTTCACGCCATTGTCCCGGTCCCTGCCCTTCAAGTTGTGTGCCTCCTGTGGCAAGTTGATGCCGGTGAGTTACCTGCACTCTAGCTGTCTAAACTGTCTGGGGGAAACTCACATTAAAGATAAGTACCAGATCTGCAGAGACTTCTGCCCTCACACCAAGAAGAACAGGGGCATTCAGCTGAAGGCCATTCTCATGGAGGCAGCCGTCAGACCAGTCTCAGAGCTAAGCCACTACAAATCGGCGTTGAGTACTTTGACATCCATGCAGAGTGCTGCCTCCAGCACTGAGCTCTTCCCAGCACTGTTCTCCATAGCTGGTGCCAAGGAAGAAGCTTAAGAAACAGCCATCAAGAGAGGGTGTTCTCAGGTGCAGAAGAGGGACAAGGAGAGAATGTTCAGTACAGTGAGACCTGTGTTGGGCCATTCGTCTGCTCCCAAGCCATAAGTGGTGCTGCTGACTGCACCTAGAGCACAGAGTCCAGTTCAGAACCCCCTTGCCAATCCCCAAAATCAGTCATGGTGCCAGTGTCTGCTGGCTCTTTCAACTCGAGAGGCCTTCCAAGCAGCAAAGGACCTGCTGTCCCAATCCTGCCGGCCCGGTCAACCACAGTAACCAGAGACAGAAGAGAGCAGGGAGCACCAAGCTCCTTCCCTTCACTGGTCCCCTCCAGTACCTTCTAGGGGCAAGCCCTCCATGATCCCAACACAGCGGTCTCCAACCTGCCACTGGTCCTTGGAACCCTAGCACCATGTGGAGGCAGAACCTCCTGTGAGCCACTCAAGGAGCATGAAAATTACCTGGATCTACCGGTAATCCCGTGGGTATCATCCTTATCACCTGATGAGGCAGTTGCTCCAGCCTCACTGTGTCCCCCAGATGATCATGGGCAATTTCAAGAGCAGTTACAGAAAGTAGTGGAAAAGTTCCAGATCTCCCCAGAGGAAGTCCAAGACTCTCAACATACGCTCCCAGATAGCCAACAGGATCCAGTCAGTTTTCACTCCCAGTAAATGAAGCCATATTAGAAGAAGCAAGGGCTGTATGGCGCACAATTGCTACCTGTGCCCCCACCCCAAGAAGGTAGGAAAGCAGTACTTTGCCCCACCTAAGGGAGCAGAGTTCTTGTTTACTCACTGTACCCCAAACTCTTTGGTGGACCCAACTGCCATGGAAAGATCCAGACATCATCCTCCAAGGCCACCCCTGTAGATAAGGAAGCCAAGCATCTTGACTTTGTAGGGAGGAAGATGTTTACATCTACCAGGCTTTGGTTTAGAATCTCAAATTTTCAGGCCCTTCCTGCCAAATATGATTTTCTGAATTACTCTTAAGTTTCTGGACTTTAGGGACAAGTTACCTCAGGAGGACAGGGCTTAATTTCAGGCCTTTACTGACAAGGGCAAACTAGTGGCCAGAACCCCATTAGAATCTGCAGTCAATGTGGCTGATATGGCATCAAGATTCATGGCAACAACAACTGTTATGCAAAGGGAATCATGGCTGCACTCTTTGGGGTTTCCCAGTGAGGTCCAAAACATTGCTAAGGATTTACCCTTTAAGTCTAATCTTTTTGATGACGAGATGAATGAGTCTTTGCATTCATTGAAAGACTGCAGGACAACCCTGCTCTTCCTGGAAAAAAAAAATAATATATATATGTATGTGTGTATATGTATATGTGTATATGTGTGTGTGTATATGTATATATAATATAAATACACACACACACACTGGCCCTGAAGAGAAAATACTATGACTAGCCCTACTTCAACCCTTCTATCACCAGCCATCTCACAAACAGGAGAAAATGCAAAGGCCAAGATACTTCAGTCTGCCACTTCTGACCCAACTTCACCCCGACCATTAAGTATTTTTGAACAGATGCTCAAGAACTGCAAACCAATATTTGGAGGGGGATAACAGACAAGTGGGTGCTGGATATCATCTATTGCAGCTATCACATTGAATTTTCTGTTGTCACTTCCTCCAAAACCCTCTTTTCCCATCCCTTTTCAGAATCTACTCTCAAAAGGGGATAAGAACATAAGAACATAAGAGAGGCCGTACTGGGTCAGACCAAAGGTCCATCTAGCCCAGTATCCTGTCTACCGACAGTGGCCAATGCCAAGTGCCCCGGAGTGAGTGAACCTAACAGGTAAAGATCAAGTGATCTCTCTCCTGCCATCCATCACCCCCCTCTGACAAACAGAGGCTAGGGACACCATTCCTTACCCAGCCTGGCTAATAGCCATTCATGGACTTAACTTCCATGAATTTATCCAGTTCTCTTTTAAACCCTGTTATAGTCCTAGCCTTCACAGCCTCCTCAGGCAAGGAGTTCCACAGGTTGACTGTGCGCTGTGTGAAGAACTTCCTTTTATTTGTTTTAAACCTGCTGCCCACTAATTTCAATGGGTGGCCCCTAGTTCTATTATAGGAAGAAGTAAATAACTTTTCCTTATTCACTTGCTCCTTTTGGAGGAAAAATCTCAGCCTCAACATTGGGGAAAAGGATTTTATGTGAAATATTTCTAATTCCCAAGAAGGAAAGAAGCCAGAGACTAGTTCTTCAAGATATGTGATATCTATGTGTGTTCCTTTACCAGCCCTTCTTCCCCAGATCACGATGAGATTCGTGGTAGAGAAAGAACTGGAAAGGTGGTTGTTCTGTCCTGTCTTGCCCGTGTGAAGCAGGGAGGCAGGCATAGACCAACAGCTACTACATTCAATAATTCTCTGGTTTCAGGTACATGGAGTGTTTTCCTACGTGCATTGAAATATAGCTAGGGACTACACATTTAGAAAAACTCCAGTTACAATGAGATAAGTAACTTCCCTCTGGTTTTGCAATAGTAGAGTTAATCTTTTGTACTAAACTTTCATTGACAAGTAGTTAGTGTACCCATTGGCATTTAGGTATAGCAGGATTTTTTTAAAAAATTGACAGTACATATTCTTACCTAATTGGTCATTGCTAGATACTAACTTTTAGATTTAGAAATACCCCCCCCCCCCAATTACTGTGAAAGAGGCTACAAGCAGACAGTCGTATTTGTTACCTCTGGGCCCTTGCTAAAGCATTGGCACATGAAATATAGTACACTCCTGCAGTATGTGGGGCACCTGCACTATTATTATTGCATAATCAGTTATTTTTTAAAACAAACTAGAAACTGGGGGATACAATTGGAATAGGATTCTCATTCTTGGGTCTAGGTTTCCAGGAAAAGGTCAAGAATGAGTTTCCAAAACTAAAATGTTTTGGCCTTCTAAAGTACAGGGTGGTGGGTATCACAAATTTACCAGCTGCCAGCATTGTCTACCCACTTCTTGTACAGCCATTCCTCTCTTGACCATGGCTGGTAATCACTTTCATAGGAACCTTACATCCTACTCAACTTTACTGCTTTTCTGGATGTACTTCAGCTTCGCTCAGTAGTTCTTTGAATTCTTTCTGGCATTCTTGTTCCTGGTTAGTTTCAAATAAGATGGAAATGTTAACTACTTTTTTTTTTTTTTTTTTTTTTTTATAAACACACTACCTCTAGGAGAAAGATAAAGACTTTTTTTTGGACCCAGCTGCATTTGGTGTTGGCTGTCCCGCACTTCAGCATAACTCCTTATATTGTGTACGTCAAAGATCAGGGCACTAAAGAGTTTTGTACAACTCATCACTTGAAGGTGGTTTCTATGTTTTGAGCCTAAATGTGCATGGATTTTGTTTTTCAGAAGACCATATAAAACTGAAAAAACTGCCTTAAAATATATGCATCATTCTACTCCTTTATCTTCAGGCTATACCATTTTGAGAGAGTGTGGGCAGTGCTCAGTCATCCATTCTGGAATCTGTCAGGTTACCTCCGTTTAGTTGAGCAATACTACTGCAATACTCCTTTGGCTAGAAAGCCAGGCTTAGAACCTTTCTTAACTGGAGACTCAGCATTTGGAAGCATCATCCAACATTAAATCTGTTTGCAACATAGAATGAAAAAATGCTTTGAATGCTAAAGCAACTTTTTGCAGCTTGTCTTTAAAAAAAAAAACACATTTCTTTACTATCTGTCACACTAACCACCTTTCCCCATAGTCCCAAATTGAAAATAGAATCAGTTTGGAAAAAAAACTATACTCATTATGTTCAGTATAGGTTGTTGAAATTTAACATGACAAGAATCCTTTCTGAATACAAATTCTATAACAATAGTCATTTATTTCAGTTGGTAGTTGAATCCACTGCTAATGGTAGCCATATTCCTACCATAGGAGGCTCAGAGATGCTCATTTTTAAATAAAATGCTTGAGCTGAATTCTACCTCAAACTTACATTGGTGTTAATACAGAGTAATAATTTTGAAGTACATTGAGTCATTTTGAGTTTACACCGGGGTAATTGATAACATAATTTGTCTTTTTACTTTCAAGTATTCTGTGGCAAGAAACATTTCTCACGTTGTGAACTTTCACATTTGTTGCTCAGAGCAAAATATGTTCATTGTTTAAAATTGAATTACTTAACTTAATTTTTCCTTTTGCAACGTTACACTGCAAATGTAAAAATTAAGAACATCCTCTTTTCTGTTTATGGTCAGAGTCTGTAAAAATGTTCAAGGTCTAAACTGTATCTTAAATGTGATGCATAAATTTTATGTAGCATCATTATATATCTACAGTATACAAATGTTAGTATTCATAGAATGTTAGTATCCACCAGAAAGATAGATTGGTTTTGGTTTAAGACATTGGACTGGGACTCAGGAAACCCGGATTGAATTCCTGACTCTGTACCACTAACTTACTGTGTGAATTTGGGCACATCATTTAATCTCTGTGTGCCTCAACTCCCCTTTTCCACCCTATGTCTTGTATTTTTAGACTGAGCGCCCTTCATGGTAATTATTGTCTCTTACTACATGTTTGAATAGTATCTAGCACAAACAGGCCCCATTCTTGGTTGGGACTTCTAGGCACTATTGTATTACAAATGATAAATAATAACAATGTTGGAATCTTTAGCAATCCAGTCATTTTAATAGTTAAAACAAATATTGTTTTAATCTCTAAGTTTTAACAATTGTGTGTAAGTGTATATAGAGACATTAAACATTCAAAACAAAATCCCATTATATTGTGGCTCTGTTCTCAAAGCGACTGTAAAAATGGCACTGTGAGCTTTCCTGTATGTTATTTCTCGGTGACCTACATGTAAAATGTGTTTGGTTTACCAATAAAAAGATACTTTTTTAAACTGTCAGCCTTACAGATTCAACCAGAGATATGTACATTGAGCTGGGTTCTTTTTTTCTTCATGAATCACCATCAGTAATAAAAGTTCTGCAGGCCAAATTAGGCTGTCTCTGACGCCTCAAGGGTTATTAGTTACACCAGTTAAACAAATCTGCTGACATGTAGAAAAGAATAGACTCCAGAGCACTTCCTTATATCTGTTTACTATCAGTCCTAACATGAATGTAGAGCAATCATAGAACTAAACAAAAGCCCTCTTTTTGTCACTTATGTCAGCAGATATAACTGAATAAACACAGTGAGCAGATATGTTAAGAATATGCCATTTTTAATATCACTTTTCAGAGTAAAATCATATTTTAATCACTAAGCAAGAGGGCTGGGGGACAGTATATAAAGGAAAGATGAAATATGGCATGTTCCTCCTGATATTACATAGCTTTCATCAGTCCACTGCCTCCATGGAGCAATTAAAGCTTCACATGAAATTGGGGTGAGGCCTAGCCGAATAAAGATGGAGTCAAGTTGTATCTACCATCATACTCAACATGTCCCCAGAAGAAAAGATCTTAATGTGTGCTGTAAATTGCTACTAAATTAATGAAAAAGTATTTTCTGCATTTTCTCCCCTTTGTGGCTTCTGAAAACTAATGGAATGAGACGACTAAACCATATAACCTTAACTGTGAGCAGACAAGAGTGGACGAGCTTTGTCACTGTCCTCAATGCTAGAGGCATAATAGGAACATGATGATGATGATGTCAGCATTTTCACCCTTAGAATATGTTGATTAGTATCAGACTATCTTCTAGTGAAGCTGCATGTGATTGTTCTGTTGAGAGATCAATTTTGTGGTCCAAACAGATTTATAGTGTCCCTTTAATCTGTTAGCAGAACCTCCTCTCTCACGTATGCAAAACGGTTTATGTATGTTAAACTTTTCCTAAGAAAACTAGCTCTCTTCTTTGGTTAGAAAATAGTATCATTATGAATTTGAGACTTTATAGTCTCCCTTTATTTGTATTATTATTTTAGAACTTATGACTATTTCAGAGTAGAATACACAGTTTAAATACAATAGGTGTTTAGCTAATGAAGCAGTAGGCCACTATAGCAATAGAAATTTTTGGAGCATACTTCCGCAATTTATTAACTGCAAAATTAAAGGATTTATGAAGTAGAAAAGAGTGAAGTCATGTTGTGTGTGTGTTTCACTGCTGTTTTATCAGGTTATGGTGCAAAATTTTATTTCATAAAAGGCTGTTGGTACTTCACAATACCATTGAGGGTTAGTATAAGCACACTTAACTGTTGTCAGATTTATTTTAATGTTTGGTGGTTTTGAAGACTCCTAAAGTTTTGGATGTATGGCTGTTATGTAGCACAGAGACTTATAATTGTACACCTTGACTCAGTAGTTTTTCAGGGGAAGAACTATTCTGAGATGGGAACAAAAGTAAATGCAAATTAAATTTGTCAGTTGCAAAAAGTATTCAAAAGTAGAGGAGTTCTTGCAGAAAGTAGTAAGGGCTCAATAGTTATCGCCTTACTGATGTGAGTAGACTGTTTCTACAATGAGTAGTAGAAACTGCAGTCAAAAATGAAAATAGTTTTCAGATTAATGCAAGGCTTTGCTAGAGTCAACTGGTAGTTCCTCTTTTCTCTTCTGTTAGTAACAGAGGTATTCATTGAGTTGGTTTCTTTGATAATCAAGTTGTTCATTAAGATGAGTGTAGCTGATTAAAAAAATAACAAAATGGTAAAATCCAAACCTAACAAGACATGCGTTTTAAGATTACAAGCATTTGTTAAAACACCTGTGAATTTCAGTAAATATTCAGTGGGTGCAATTGAATACTGGCTAAAAAATTGTATTATGTGTAGAATGAAACCTCCAAAGGTTACCTTTTAAGAAAGGAACCTCTGCCTTAATTTTGTTTTAACCAGCAAATGTTTATTATATTCTTTTAGAAACTTGAAAATAAAATGTTTCTCCAAACATTTACTCCTTTCACTTATGGCAGTGTTTTTTATTTTCATTAATAAATCTTGCAATTAACATGACTTTAATTTCCTAGTTTTTGCATCGGCTTTATTAACATTGTTCCACATATAAGGGAAACTTGGTTACTTGCTGCTGTGGAACCAGCAGAGGGAGCACAAACTATTTTTAGCGTAGGGACCACACCAGTAGTGGTGATTGCCTGCTGTTTGCTAACAGTCCAGTGACTATTCTTTAATTGTTACGCATAAGTCAGATAACATCTGCCATGTTAAAATTAGTTCAAATTGTAGACCCAATAGTACTTGACTGTGATCTTACATAATTGCATTTCTGTATGCTGTTTTAAGCCCAGCTGTGCTGGTACCTGCTCTATGAAGTAATAGTAATTTTATTTTCTCCTGTTTCCTGTATATATGGGATAATATATAAAGCTCCAGTCACATCATAAAGAGTCACAGAAGTCACTAGTGACTTCTCATGTATAAGTCTTGCAGGATCAGGGTCTAGTTTCTTTAAATAATAAAAACTTCATAGTTTGTCACTTTAGACATTTGGTTGGGATATAGTGTTATTCCCATATAGTGATTCTGATCAGATTAAACAATCTAAGTCCATTGATAATACTTTCCATATGTCCCCCTCCCTGCATTTTTTAAAACTTTTCATCACAAAGCAAGCAAGAATTTCTTCCTGTGGACACTTTGTTGTAGTACTTACACCACTTCTCCTCTTCAAACACTTCTCATTTTATAATTTAGAACAAGTGTGATTTAAAAATGATCAAATTAAGTACAATCAAGTAAGGAATTCTGTTTTTCAGTATCATTGGACGGTTTGTCTTACAATGTTAGAACTCTGTAATTAACTATTGTTTAGCACAGTTGTGGTAAGCTTTTGAGAACATATTTTATCATGTATCTGAAACATGTCTGAAGGGTCATCTCTGAAGAAAATTGAAAAGTTTAATTAAAACATATCAAATACTTCAATTTCTAGGTGATATACATTTGCTACATTTTTTTAACAGCATGGGCTTCTCCCCATGAGCATT
Organism: Dermatemys mawii; assembly: GCA_007922305.1. Taxonomy (NCBI): domain Eukaryota; kingdom Metazoa; phylum Chordata; order Testudines; family Dermatemydidae; genus Dermatemys; species Dermatemys mawii. The sequence goes on from ML677333.1 coordinate 84,349,780, forward strand.
CCCCTGTGCCTGTTCAGTGGGGCTCCAGGCAGGTTCATGAACACATGGCTCATTTGCAGGATCAGGTCCATGGTCTGTATATAATTATTAATCTGCTGTTGCTCCAAATGTGACTACAGCAGATGTAATCTAATATGACATTCACCAAACCGATATCCAAAACAAGGAATGTTGTAAATAATTTCACAATATAAATAATATTCTCAATGTTTCTGGCTAGTAGGGCACTTGTAGGAAATTTTCCCTGAGGTTTAATTTTTAATTATACTTTCAGAATACTCATGTTGATAAGGCATTGATTCTAATCTCACGTGTGCAAAGCTAGCATTATCTTCACACAGGTGTCCAAGTATATTCTGATTTGCTTTCAAAGGTTTACTCATCCTCCACTCTGAATAGCTGCATCTAGTAAACCGCTACTTACTATTCCATAGCCAATAGTAACAATTCAGAAACTAGAAAAAATATCTTTTTAAACTAAGGCTGTTGATTAATTGCAGTTAACTCACGCGATTAACTCAAAATAATTAACCGTGATTTTAAAAAAATGAAGTGCAGGTTTAATCGCACTTTTAAACAGTAGAGTACCAACTGAAATTTATTAAATGTTTTTGATGTTTTTCTAGTTTCAAATATATTGTAGTCTGTTGTAATTGAAATCAAAGTGTGTATTATTTTTATTACAAATATTTGCACTATAAAAATGATAAAAGAATAGTATTTTTCAGTTGACCATATACAAGTACTTAGTGCAGCCTCTTCATCGTGAAAGTGCAACTTACAAATGTTGCATAACTGCCCTCAAAAACAAAACATGTAAAACTTCAGAGCATGCAGGTCCACTCAGTCCTAATCCTTGTCCAGCCATGAAAAACAAGTTTGTTTACTTTTACAGGAGATAATGCTGCCCACTTCTTATTTACAATGTCACCAGAAAGTGAGAACAGGTGTTCGCCTGGCACTTTTATAGCTTGCACTGCAAGATATTTGTGTGCCAGATATGCTAAACATTCGTATGTCCCTTCATGCTTCAGCCACCATTCCAGAGAACATGCTTCCATGCTGATGACGATCATTAAAAAAATAATGCATTAACTAACTTCGTGATTGAATTCCCTGGGGGAGAATTATATCTCCCCTGCTCCATTTTACCCGCATTCTGCTATATATTTCTTGTTATAGCAGTCTCGAATGATGACCCAGCAGATGATACTTGTTTTAAGAACATGTTCACTGCAGATTTGACAAAACACAAAGAAGGTACCATTGTGAGATTGCTAAAGCACTTGATCCAAGGTTTAAGAATCTGAAGTGCCTTCCAAAATCTGAGAAGGATGAGGTGTGGAGCATGTTTTCAAACGTCTTAAAAGAGCAACACTCTGATGCAGAAACACAGAACCTGAACCACCAGACATGAAAATCAGCCACCTCCTGGTGGTATCTGACTCCAATGCATGTTCATTTTCATTATCTGTCTGCACTGCTTTGGATTGTTATCAAGCAAAACTCATCATCAGCATGGACACATGTCCCCTGGAATAGTTGTTGAAGCATGATAGGACATACGAATCTTTAGCACATCTGGCATGTAAATATCTTGTGATGCTGGCTACAGCAGTGCCATCAGAACACCTGTTCTCACTATCAGGTGACATTGTAAACAAGAAGCGGACAGCATTATCTCCTGCAAATCCAAACAAGTTTGTTTACCCGAGCATCTGGCTGAACAAGAAGTAGGACTGAGTGGACTTACAGACTCTAAAATTTTACATTGTTCTATTTTTGAATGCAGTTTCTTTGTCCATAATTTTACATTTGTAAGTTCAACTTCTATGATAAAGAGATTGCACTGCGGAATTTGTATTAGGAGAACTGAAAAATACTATTTCTTTTGTTTTTTACAGTGCAAATACTTGTAATCAAAAATAAAGTGAGCATTGTACACTTTGTATTCAGTGTTGCAATTGAAATCAATATATTTAAAAATGTAGAAAACATCCAAAATATTTAAATAAATGGTATTCTCTTCTTTTTAACAGTGCGATTAATCACAATTAATTTTTTAATCGCTTGAGAGCCGTATTCTAAACACATTTTACATTACAAACAGGAATTAACTTCTCCCATGTTAAACCTGCATGAAAGAACATTTGTAAAACTTTAATTATTGGCTAATATGTGATGATCAAATAGATGATTTAGTGTAAGGAATAAAGGGTACCCTTTTGGCTTCAAAAACATGAGTGTGATCAAGAACATATGTTACTGTCTGTTTAAGCTGTGCACTTCCCTGTAGTATACTGAAATTATCCTCCCTCTTTTCTTGAAGTCATGGCCTTTGTGCTCTAATTCAATAATGGCACCAAATGTTCAGATTTCTACTTTATTTTCCCTGCTTAAATTGGCAGATGTTCAGCATTTTAATTTCTTCATACACCGTCTTGATTTCTTATTTTTATAGATTAACCATGTTGCTCTGTTTTTAATCTTCTGAAAGATAGTTTTGAGATACAGAGAAACTTGCTTTGCACTATAACATTTTTCAGACACGATTAGTGAAAACCTGAGGGTTGAATTCCTGTAGCTATTTCAACAACCATGATGGCAATTCTATGACCAACTACCATGAATCAAATAAGAAAAAAAATAAATGTGGGACCACTTTTTGTAGATCTATTTTTTACATTCTTTATTTCTTTAAAAGCTGTTTGTATAAGATTTGGCCTATAATGATTAAGATAGCACTCAGGAAATTCTAGGACTGTTCTATGAGTTGGGCATAGGGTGACCAAATGTCCTGATTTTATACGAACAGTCCCAGTATTCAGGGCTTTGTCTTATATAGGCACCTCACCTCTTGTCCCAATTTTTCACACTTGTTATCTGGTCACGGTAGTTGGGCATATATAGGTCAATTGTAATGAATATAAAGTTTGGACAAGGCATTTTTTCTCAGAAAAAAACTGCACACAGATGGAGTTAAGGTTGAGACTACATGTTAGTAATTTAGTGTAAAATACATTACCAGATGGTGTAAAAACAAGCATTATAAACCCAGAAAAATCAGAAATGGTGCTAAAATAAATTTAAATAAGTTTAAAGTATGGAAATACGCAGTTAGGGCACCCAAGCAATCTTCTCTTAACTCCTATAATTGACACCATGAGGAAAGGAAAAACGTATTTGAAAATCAGTTTAATCTAATGTGAGACAGAACACTAAAATGCCTAAATCATAAATACATAGTTAACTCTACCCTATAGTAATGATATTAAGTTAGAGTGTGTGCTCGCTGTTCATTTTCATGCCTTAACATGTTTAGATTTCCTTTGTAATCTTAACTCTCAATTTCCTGGGTTTATAATGCTTGTGTGTGGAATAACTATACCATCACAGTAATGTACTCTCCTCTTTGAGTGCATGCTCATGTCAATTCCATTTTAGGTGCACAAGCATCCATGTGCACAGTTGAAGATTTTTGCCTTAGCAGTATCCATAGGGTTGGCTGTAGTGCTCCCTCTCCTGTCCTCCACTCTCTCCTGCATATCCCCACATTCCCCTGCGTGCACAAACCAGTTCTACCCTCTCCCCCCTCCCCCACATTTCCTTGCTCTCTCTCACTGCAGTTTTCCCCATCTTCTTCTTCATCTTCTTCACGAACACACAAACATATAATACATTCTTCTTGTTTAACCTTCTCCCTTGACTTCCCTGTTGAGTAGATCTGGTGGAGCAGGTAGCTGTTTTAAACAAAATATTTGGGATTTATGACTTTTTTCCCATTATTCTTCATAACTGAAAAATTGTCTTATGGAAGAAGCAGAAGAAAGATGTTCAACGTCAGTGAATTTCTTGAAGAATTGCCATGTTTCAAAATGGCCTGTTCTTAGTTGGATGGAGGCATCAAGTTGTTTTGGAGCTTGTCTGCACTGGCACTTTACAGCTCTGCAACTTTCTCGTTCAGGGGTGTGGAACCCCCTCCCCCACCCCCGCCGAGTGCAGCAAGTTTCAGTGCTGTAAAGCGCCAGTATAGACAGTGCACCAGTGCTGGAAGGTGGTTTTTTAGAGTGCTAGGAGAGCTCTCTCCCAGCGCTCTGCTGTGACTACACAAGTCACATTAAAGCACTACCAGGGCAGCACTTTTATTGTTGCCAGTGTAGATTAGCCCTTAGTTAAGATGCCTTCTTTCAAAGTTGCTGTGACCTCTCATTGTTCACAGCAGGAGTAAATCCAAGCTATGTTCAAAGAACATGAAAGCCACTATGCTGTCAGATGAGGAATACTTTGAGAAGCAGCTTAATTGATTCAGTGGCCATCTTTGCTATGGGCAGCGAACTACCACTGGTCAGTTGAGAATAAGAGATGGTGGCCATTTTGAGAAGGACATCTTAACTGAGGTCTTCCCATGGCATTAGTCCCACTGAGGCTAGTAAATAACTTGCCCTCTTTCAAAATGCCAGTTTTCATGGAATTCTCTGAAGCAAAATCTGATGAGTCAGCCTCTGCTGAAGGAGAGATGTTCAGTTATGAACATTAATGGCCAAAAAAAGCATTATCCTAAAAAGTGTGTTTTTTGAAATATTTAAATGATTTTTGGGAAGTTATAGGAAGTTTTAAGAGTCTGTGTTAAGATATTTAGGGCCAAAAATGTCTGAAACCAGGCTCTAACTCAATTTTTTAAACTATTTTTAACTCTCAGTGGATTTACTTTTAAATTTTCAGAAAATTTACCTGCATCATAGAGTAAATGCCATAACTTTGGAGAGGATGTGCTATATATTTAATATTTAAAGTGTTTGAATTTCTGCTTTATGTACAAAGTTCACCTTAAGCTAACTGTGGAGCTACAGTTGGTACTTCTATTTCATATACATTTTCCTTCTGCCTTCGAATTGAATTTGGCAGTGGTGGCTTTTCTGGTGATATGATTAGTAATCTTGTAGGTACACAGTTGAAGGTGTAAATCCTGTGGCCAGTGAGGTGACTATTCTCTCTGTTAATCAAGTCTCACTTTCAGAATCCTCTTCTACAAGGGAAGACTTTACTTCCCATTTTACAACTTCATCTGTACGCATAAGGTTAAAGTCACCTCTGACAACTGAATTTTGTAGATTATTTAAGAGGGCTAGATAGTTTACTATTTTCGAAGTGCTGACAATGTTGTAATACTTTTCAAAGATATATGAAGACAAACTTCCTACCTCCAAGACTTCTTTAATGTCCACAGGGTAATTATGCATGTAACCGTTCTATCTTATTAGAGGACAAGTCTAATAAAGGTCAGTCTTCCTACAGACTTACATGGATTCTGCAATGAAGTGCAATATCTAGTTTAATGTGTTGTGTTTCTGGAGCCAGAAACAAGTGAGATAGACATGTAATCAGCAGAAGGAGCTGATGGACACACAGCTGTCTGCTGTGCTGTCTTTATTGTTCCAGCTGCAAAACTGAAACTGACATGGAAAGTGAGGTTTCACATTGAGGAGGGGGGAGTGCACAGAGCCCCCTCATTTAAAGGTACAGGACATCACATTCCTCCACTCTACTTTTAAAAACTTTCCACACACACACATATTATCATTTACATGGCTAACAAGAAATACTATATAACCTAATTAAAAGTTGCGGGTAGACTAGCATAGACTCTTAAATTGCAAGGGATCATTCTATCCTGGAATAGCAACTCACTAGCTAAATAGCTTATAAATTCAGGGCACAACTGGTTTTTGCACTCTCTTGAGATAATTTGGTGATGTTAATGTGGCAGTGTCTTAAACAACAGGAACAATCTGGTAATGAATCAACTGGATCTGGTATGGAAGCAGCTGGATCTTGTACCAAAGATTCTTCCACCAAGCTGTCAATATTAGAAGTTGTAATGAAAGAAGGATTGGAGGATCAGAAAGTCCTACAGGAATAGGCCCAGACTCTAGTACTAGTCAAGGCTGTAGCTGGTCCATAATCATTTCCATAAAATACTGTCAGTTGTTCAAGTGCTTGCTCATGTGTATTCCACAGTAGGTGTGCGTGCTCACCACGTGCACCAGTGCCGGAAGTTTTCCCCTTAGCAGTACTCGTAGGGGGGGAACACCACTGCAACCCCTGGAGTGTCGCCTCTATAGTGCGCTATAAGGGGAGCTGCGCGCTCCCCCACACTCAGTTCCTTCTTGCCGCCAGTGAAGGAACTTCTTGCTCCAGCTTTGCTGCAGCATTTTCCAGTTCGTTCATAGTAGTACCTTAGCTTAGTTTTCTGTTTACAGTTCGTTAATTAGTTAGTTCAATTAGAGAGCGGGCTCAGGGCATGCCCTGCGCCCCGGGCTTCAAGTCCTGCGACTCTTGTCACCATTCCGTGCCCAGGAGCAATCCACACTCTGGCCGTCTCCATTGTCTGGGCAAAACTCGCGTGAGTGAGCGTTGCAAGATTTGTAGATCTTTTAAGCCAAGAACGAAGAAGGAGAGAGATATCAGACTCAGAGCCGTTCTCATGGAATTGGTGTTAGCTCTGGTGCCCGTGCGGAATTGGCACCGGGTGTCATATCTTTGGCGCGTAGCGAGACTCCGGCACCCTCTACTAGCCGGCACTGCTCTGCTTTTAAGATGCCGTGCAGGAGCATGCCTTTGCAGCGGCACCGGGAGAAGAGCGGGGGAGAGGCTGGTCCCACGCCGAGCAGCCCGCTTTCCCCTCTAGGCATGAGACCTCTGACTCAGGTTGAGCGGAGTAGCCCAGTACATCGACGCGCACTTCCCCAGAGGTCCCATGCCGTCGACACCTGAGACTCTGCAGGCTGCGAAAGACATCATGACCTTGCTGGTATCTGGGGCCCCGCCAGTGGCGGCACCCCGGTTCCAAGATAAACTGCCCTTGGGCTCCAGACACTCTTCCCCAGCTGGTGTGTGTGGTGTTCAGCACACAGCTCGTGGCAAGGTGGTCAAGGTCCTCGAGGACAATACTGCCATGATGTTTTATATCAACAGGCAGGGAGGGACTTGTTCCTCAGCCCTCTGCCAGGAAGCCCAGTCCCTATGGGAGTTCTGTATAGCCCATGACATCTCCCTCCAGGCCTTCCACCTGCTATGCGTCCGTAACACATGGGCCGATCTCCTAAGCAGGGTATTCTCCTCCCAACACAAGTGGTCTCTCCACTTGGAGGTTACTTACCAGCTCTTCCAAGTGTGGGGAACTCCCCAGGTAGACCTGTTCGCGACCCGTCAAAACCGGCGCTACCCCCAGTTCTGCTCCAGAGGGCATCTGGGGAGGGACGCGATCTTGGACACCTTCCTCCTACCGTGGTCGAGCCAGCTCTTCTACACCTTTTCCCCGTTTACCTTCATCGGCATGGTCCTGGAGAGAGTAAAGACAGACAAGGCGCGCATCCTTCTGATTGCCCCGGCTTGGTCCTGTCAGCATTGGTACGGAACCCTCCTGGACCTGCTAGTAGCCCCTCCGAGGAGGTTACCGTCCCATCCAGACCTCCTCTCCCAGGACAAAGGCCGTCTTCTCCATCCCAACCTGGCCTCTCTCCACCTCACAGCGTGGCTGCTCAGTGGTTAGACACCAAGGAGAGGAGGTGTTCGGAAGGAGTAAGGTGCGTTCTCCTGGAAAGCAGGAAGCCATCTATGCACCTGACCTACCTGGCGAAGTGGTCTAGATTCTCCAGGTGGGCGGAAGAGCGGGGGACCCCTCCAGCATCTGCCCCTCTCCAGGTCATTCTCGAGTACCTCCTTCAACTTAGGACCCAGGGCCTGGCACCCGCTTCTGTCAGGGTGCACCTGGTGGCCAGATTGGCCTTCCACCCACCAGTGCAAGGCCACGCAGTCTTCTCCCATGCATTGACCAGCCGCTTCCTCAAAGGGCTAGATTGCTCATTCCCCTATGCCAGGCCCCCCATACCACAATGGGATTTGAACCTGGTTTTAGCCCGCCTCCCGGGGGCCCCCTTTGAAACCTTGGCCTCGTGCTCCTGGTCTCACCTCTCATAGAAGGTGGCCTTCCTCATAGCAATCACAATGGCCCATCGAGTCTTGGAGCTCAGGAGTTTGACCTCCAAGCCCCCATACACAATATTCCACAAGGACAAGGTCCAGCTCCGTTCACACCCTGCATTCCTCCCCAAAGTGGTTTCCGCCTTCCATATGGAGCAGGGCACCTTCCTCCCTGTACTTTGTTCCAAGCCCCATTCCTCTCATGAGGAATGGTGCCTCCACACGCTGGATGAGCTCAGGGCACTGGCCTTCTACCTGGATCGGACCAAACCATTCCCGAAATCCTCGCAACTCTTTGTTGCCTTGGCCGAGCGTGTGAAGAGGCAACCAATTTTCACTCAGCGTCTTTTCTGCTGGATCACCTCGTGCATATGTACGTATTACAATCTGGCAGAGGTTCCCCCGCCACCGATCATGAGGGCTCAGGCCTCATCCGCTGCCCATGTAGCTCATGTCCCTATCCAGGATATTTGTAGGGCTGCCACCTGGTCCTCAGTTTATACATTTACTTCACACTATGTCATCGTCTCCCAAACCAGGGATGATGCTGGGTTCGGTAGGATGGTAATCCGTCCCGGGAACTTATGAACTCCTACCCACCTCCAACAGATATAGCTTGGAATCACTTACTGTGGAATACACATGAGCAAGCACTTGAAGAAAGGACAGTTACCTGTTCTGTAACTGGTGTTCTTCGAGATGCATTGCGCATGTCTATTCCACATCTCGCCCTCCTTCCCTTCTGTTGGAGTCCTCCAGCAAGAGGGAACCGAGGGTGGGGGGAGCGCGCAGCTCCCCTTATAGCGCTGTAGAGGCACCACTCCAGGGTCGCAGTGGTGCTCCCCCCTCCTACGGGTACTGCTAAGGGAAAAACTTCCGTCATCGGTGCACGTGGCGCACATGCACACCTACTGTGGAATAGACATGAGCAACATATCTTGAAGAACGCCAGTTACGGAACAGGTCACTGTCCTTTTTACCAGTAACAAAATGGGTCCTTTTACAAGATCTCCACGTACTCATTTCACTCCACAACCATAGTTACAAATCCACGCTAAGTCTCTAATTTGAAAAGGATGATGACAAGTCTCACATTGATCAATTTGCACAGCTTGGAATTTGACTACACCTGAGGCAATATCAGGATATAGCAGATCCCAATTACTGAAAGACTGCTTCAAGGAACAAGTTGCAGGTGACTCTTGGGTAGTAGCATGTGGTGCGTTCCTACAGACAAATAAGAAATGGTCCAATTTCTGCTTATGACTCGATAGATTGTTAGCTTCTAAGGCATGCTTATGTGTTTTTACAAACTATGGGCCTAGACCATTTGTAGCAGGATGGCAAGCTGTGGGAATGTGCTGAATTCCATATGAAGCCGGGAACCTCTGAAATTCTTCAGAACAGACTTGAGATCTTTTATCACTCATCAACTGTAATGGTAACCGAACTGGCTAAACAAGGTACAAGGATGTCCAGTGGTCTTGGTATCTGTCCAGCAAAATTCACATGAATACGTGTTCAGAGAGTCTGAGGCCCAGACCAAGAATATAGACGAGCTGGGACACAATCATACTGAATTTGCTGACCTGTAATATAGTATTTTGCCTTCCTCTCAATACCTCTCGATCCAGGCTGTGGCCTTCATCCGTACAATGCCAAAATTACCTTTGTGAAGAGTTTCCAGCACCTGAGATTGAAGTTATTTCAGAATGATCACTTGTATTCCCCATAAGATGTCACCATGCTTCACAGATAATTCACGTTGATGTTACATGACTTGTTTAAACTGGGGATTCTTTTATCCAACACTGTACCTTGTAATATCACTCCCTTCACAAGCAAAAGCACATCCGTAGCTGTTTCTTTGTTGATGTTTGTACTAGTGATGGGTAACTTATCCATCAGACTGAGATAGAACACTTTGAAGTTTCTTTGGGTTGACGAGAACTCAGGCCTAGCAAGTGCAAGAGCCTATCAACATTGCCTTGCTGAGTCCTTTTACAGAATTGAATAGTATAAGAATGAGCTGCAAATAGCAATGCCCATCATTAGCTGCTGCTCATATGCAATGGAATGCCATGTTTCAGTCCAAAACTTGAAAATAATGGGCAATCATCTGTCAACAAGGTAAAAGGTCTACCATACTGATAGGTTTGGAACTTCTGGATTCCAAAGATAATGGTGAGAACTTCTTGCTCTATTTGCATGTAATTCTTCTCATGAATAGTGAGTGTCTATGGTGCAAAGGCAGTTGGTTTCCCCATTCCATTAGAAAAAACATGGGAAAGAACTGCACCCATTCTACAAGGTGAAATATCACAAGCCAATTTGCAATGGTAGCAAAGCATCAACATGTGTAAGAACTTCGGGTTCAAAGTTTCTTTGCTTCCTTAAATGTGTGCTCACTCTTGAGTCCATTTCCATTTTTGTCTTTGCTTGTGTGAGGTCATGAAAAGGTGTAATACTGTTGCCATATTAAGCAGACATTTACCATAGTAGTTAAGGAATGCTAAGAATGATGCATTTGACGAAATGGGTATTAGCCCACAAAAGCTTGTGCTTTAATACTTTTTTTGTTAGTCTTTAAGGTGCCACAGGACCCTTTGTTGCTTCTGCAAATCCAGACTAACACGGCTACCTCTCTGATTCTAAGAATGAATGTAACTAACAGACATGTTCTCTGGCAGTGGTACTTGAAGACCTGCCTTCTCTTTCTCTGGATTTCCTTTAGTCGGTGGCATCAATTACAAGTCCAAGGTATTTAAGCGAAAGTTTAAAAAGCACACATTTGTCTCAGTCCATGGTCTTCCAAATGTTGCAAGACAACATCCACATTTTGAAGATGATCCTCTTGATCCTTTCCTGTAACAAAGATGCTATCCAAATATCATTGAACTCCATTCAGCCATATCAGAATCTCATACATGGGTTTCAGGGACAGGACTGGTGCCAGTGTGATACTGAAAGGCAGCCTGTTGAAACGAAATAAGCCTTTTTTGTGTGGTGATTGATCCAGCATCTTGCAAATATCTTACAATCAATCTTGTAGGTATGCATTGAGCATATATAATTTACTGAAACACTGTTCACCACTAAGAGTAGCAAATACATCTTCGATACAACGTAGTGTATACTGGTCTGCACATAAAACTGGTCACTTTAAAATCTTGTACATATGGTGCACATAAAATCAGTGTCACTTTGAAATCTCCACAAATTTGGACTGAGCTATCCTTCTTGATCACGTGTTACAGTAGATGTAGCCTGTCACTGTGTCAAACAGGTAACAAGACTACGGTGTTCAATCAGTTTCTGCTAGAAGCTTCAGAGCATACAGCACAATTTTGGGCTTGTAATATTGTGGCTAGCTGTCAGACAACAGTGAGCTTCACTACTGTTGCTCATCTGTCCAAGTTCTTTTTTAAAAATCTTGGAGAGTCTGTCCAATATTTCTTGAAGATTTTGAGGTTCTTTCACGATTGCCTTGATCTCAGTCCAGTTCACCTTGAGCTTTTTAAGCCAAGATTTGCCAATCAATAATCAAGATTTCTTGTATATAATTGAAGGACACTTTCCTTCAATCATACACAAGAGCAAAACGACCGATTGTCCATCTATTTCAGCGATACTCAGAGGCTCGCGAGCTGTAATTGGTTGCCTCCTATGACTCTTTGCAGCACATGATATTAAAACACTGATTTAATTAACAACAAATCAGGATGCTTTACTATGTTATTAACCAGTTGTAGTTGATAAAAATATCTGGTCAGTCGTTCTGGTGTTAGAATTATAACTAAATACTAAATATAACTTTAGTTATAACTATAAACTATTTCCCATCATACTATTTAAATATGAATATATATTACTATAGTAAATGAAACACTGAATTCACACTACTGTGGCTTTTTTGGGTAATGTTGATCACTAATGGGGCCCCTTAACCACTATGGTCTGAGTATCACTGATGTGGTTGAACTTTCACCTGGAGTATCCCTTTTGAGACTTTTTTCCAGTATAAGTCTTCAAAACCATGGAGGCTTCTTTCAGTGGAACTTGTGATAAAATTTGGTTACAGGTAGATGCAGAAATCAGTAGAACAGCAGCTCCATTCTTGTAGGAATTCCTTTAATCAAGGGTGTAACCCAGAAGCCGTCTTTGACTCCAGCTTCTGATAACATGTAGTGCTAAGTCTTGGTCAGCGTCACTAGAGCTCTTGTTTTTTGCCACATTATGAATTCCTGACTTCAATCCTTTCTTAGGTGTCATCTTGACGTATGGTTACTCTGTTGTTGGTCGTTGAACTGTGCACAGGTCATGGCAACGTGTCCTTCTGGCACTTTCTGCAAATCACCTGATGTGCCCAGCAGCCCTTCTTATCATGCATCATTTGCGCACAATGGCACCATGGCAATTATTTCCATTCCGTGGTTGCCTCTCTCACCAATGCAGGAGATGAACTTCTTGGTTCACACTACATTCCAGATAGTCTTTCTCTGTGGTTTCCTTTGCAACTGCCACTTCAACAGCCTTCTTGAATGTAAGTGCTGCTGTTACAGTCAATAACTTCCTCTGGACCCGGTCATTGCATTTTCCAGAGACTAATTGGTCACTGGGGGCATCACTTAATGTCTGTCCAAATTGGCAGTGCTCTGACAACTTCTTTAAAGCAGCAAGAAACTGCTTCTGACTCTCCACTTCCCTGATGTCACTGATCAAACACCATTCTGCTACCATTGGTGCAGTAATCTCGGCATCTGTGGCAGCTGGAGACAGTAAGTCATGCAACAGTCTATATGCTTTCTGTCCCATCACTGTCAACAAGGCTGAAACTCGTCTATTTGGAATGGTGTTGCAAGCTACAAATTGCTCAAAAACATGCAAGGTTCATCACTCGTGATTTGTTAAACTCTCCAACACTGTCCACAAAGGGTGCCATTTCTCTGTTCTGTTTATGCCTCCTGGACTCCTTTTTCACGGAACCCCTTCCCCTTTAAAAAAAACCCACTGTGTACTGTACTATCAGTGTCCGATTTGCGCTCTGGTGGCTGTGTGCTACATACCTCTTTAGCTGTACTTGGGCTCCCTCTGCTGGCAACAGACCGTCAGTTCAAGCTCAGAATGTTTATCTGCTGGCTTGCAAGAGATCGCTCAACATGGCTGCTTGCTTGCTCTTCACTGCTCCTTTGTTTGCAGAAGCTCAGACAGTAATTGCAGAACTTTTATCCATGTTCTATCTTTATTTGCCTACTTCCCCTCTCTAGCTTGCTGGTTCACCCTGTGCTTCTAGGTGGACTTATCCCCCCTTTTTCATCTATCATTTGCTTATTATTTCTTCTTTGTCAGGCATAGGCATAGGTGGACATGAATGGGATAGAAATTCCTCATTATCAGTGTGATGTTTCTGGAGCTGGCAGAGAAGGAGGCAGACAGAGCTGATGGACACCCAACTGTCTGCTGTGCTGGCTTTATTGTTCTGGCTTCACCACTGAAACTAACACAAAAGCGAGGCTTTGCACTGGGAGAGGGAGGGGGCACAGGGCCGCATGACCATTTAAAGGAATAGAACATCACAATATGGAAGGGTCCAAGGCCAAAATTATCTGTGCCTGTTCATGATGATGAAGCTAATTTTTATCATCTTGAAATGTCTGCAGATTTCTCAAGGCAAGGAAAAGGATGAGTCCTTCTGTGAGTTTGCTATATAAGGGGCCTGATCCTGGCCCTATTGACATTAGTGGGAACAAGATCAGACCAATAGTGTTGCGATTCATGACAATATGCCAGTTACAAAGCTGTCCTCAGTTCTATTTATCTTTAGCACCTTGGAATTTGCAATTTAAGTTGAATAATACAAAATCAAAATTTCAAAGTCTAATACTTCTAGATGCACCCCAAACTCCACACAGCTACTAGCTTTTAATATTCTAAAAGTAAGGTCAGAAAATTACTAGAACTTTCATACTAATACCTTAATTTTATTGTAAGTACCCAATTTCTCACTGATTGCTATTTAAAAAAAAACTAAACAAAAAATAACCAAGTCCTTATAGATTACTAAAGATAAATTGCAGGTCTTTGTGTTCTTTTCAAAACCTGAACTAAGAACCCAAATCATTTAAGTGTGTAATTTAAAAATTACAAATATGTTTTACAACTTGAAACAATCCAGTTGAAAAGCAGGGCTCTCTCTTACCTAACTAAGCCTCTGTTCAGGGCTCTATAGGGTGACCAGATGTCCCGATTTTATAGGGACAGTCCTGATTTTGGGGTCTTTTTCTTATACTGGCTCCTATTGCCCTCCACCCCCATCCTGATTTTTCACACTTGCTGTCTGGGCACCCTAGGACCTTGTGTTTTTCCACCGAACAACTGATATTCATTCTCTGCAAGAAGTGCCAATAATGTGGTTGTCATATTTTCAGCTGTTGGACAGCAAAGAAACAAATCTCAAACTCTGGTCATAGGAGACGAAGAAAAATATTTTTAAAGATTTAGGTTTTTAAATGTAAATATATTTTCATTTTAATTATACATACACACTCCTGATTATTGTGAATCATGATCAGTTAACTTTTAAAGCTTTACCATTCACTTGTATAAGTCAGAATTGTAGTAGAAAGTCTTGCTTGTTTAGTCTACAGGAAGTCGCATCATATGCGCATTTAACTTGTGCTGTTCCAGCTTAGCACACTTGGCAAAAAATTAAAAAAAAACCCGTTTAGATAGCACAGACGATTCCTAAAGTACTCATAGAGCATATGCTCCGGAGTGAACGTGAGATGGGAGACGTGAATCTGCTGTTCCCACTGCAGTTCTCAGTTCCCATGTGCCTCTCATAGTGTGCACACCTTGCCACTCTGAGTGTAATTGTACTGTACAGTAGTGTTTAAAGATACAATACATATTTTTCATACAACATGGCACCGAAGCACAAGCCACCTGTACAGGGTTGTATACACAAAACAGTACCTGATGGGCGATTAAAGGGATTTTCAAGGATAATTTTGACTGTACGTGATTTTTCACCTTATGCACTGACTTTAGACCCTAACCCCAGCATAAGATGAGACTCCACTGTACTAGACACCGAAGGACTAAGATCTACAATGAACTACTTCAGTACTTCACAACTGGAATCCAGCCACTCTGAATGTGTAGTAAAACTAATATGTTTCAAAGTCCCCAAAAGTGGATGCCACACCCTGAACTTGAGATAAACCAGTAAGGCATACATTAAACTTGTGACCGTCACAACTGAAGAAGAGCTCTGCATAAGCTTGAAAGCTTGTCTCTCTCCCCAGTTGCCCAATAAAAATTACCTCACCCACCTTATGTCCCTAATATCCTGGGATGGACATGGCTACAACAACACTGCCTACAACAAACTGTTTAGTTGGAAGTTGAACTTTTATCATGTGAAATGTCCAAAGTAAATCTTTAATTGTGGCTAACAACTAGAATTATAATGTACTCTCTAGCTCATATAAAAGACACTCGGATGGTATGATCTATAGAGGGAAGAGTGACTACTATTGACAATTTTTATAAAGCATTTTGAGATCGTTTAAGTAATATTATTGTAAAAACAGGAAGTGTTTATTATATGGATTATTCTAAGTATTCACAGGCACAACTATTATTATTATTTGAAACTCCAACTAAGATCAGGGCCCCATTTTGCTGAGTGCTGTTGGTACACATAGTAAAAGCTTACAGTCTAAACAAATGGAATGTGGTAGGGGAAAAATGATTTGCCCAGGCTCACACAGCAGAGTTGGAATTAGCATGTAGCTACCCTGGGTCTCAGTCCTGCCCTGTCTGCTAGATCATACTGCCTCTCATTGTTGAATACTGGTCTTAAGATGCCACAAGGGAAAATATACTTTAGTCATCAGAAAAACAGTATTAGTATAAAATCTGTTATGTAGTAGAGTAACCTGCCAAGTGGATTTATAGTTGTGTTCACGAGATATTCAAGATTAGACACATGCTTCTATTAAAGATGATTTGAAAATGATTAATTCAATCCTTGCCATAATACAGGCGGATGAATTAGATGACTCATGAGAAGTCTCTTCCAACAAAATTGTTCTATAATTGTATAGTAACTATGGAATATTGCTTCTCCCGCACCCTTTTTTGCCAGTTGCTGGTGGGTTTGGGGTCACATCCATTGTGTAACTGTGTAAACATTTACAAACGTCTGTCTGAAAAGCAATCCACTAAAGGTAAAGAAGGAAGTACAACTATCCAGCAAGTATAAAGACTAGATAACAACTTCCTTTTCATTCTTTCCAGTGTGAGGTACGACCCAGGGCTGGTGCAAATATAGTAAAGTGTGGCAGAATTTCCTGAGTTTTAATCTGGACTCTGATGCTGACTTTTCACCTGGCAAATCAGTGAAACTCCTTGTCTTAGTTTTCTATCTATGAAACTGGGATAATACTCTGTAATTACCAACTTCACAGATGCTCTGTGAGGATTAATTCAATATTCAACATCTGAAAAGCACTAAGACAAGAAAGAGCTGTAAATATTTGTCAAGTGTCTAGTTTAATTTTTAAGGTCTTTCTTCCATTCCCTCTATTATCTTCTCAACCCAGTGGTCTTCCTCATTTCTGTCTGATTTTTTTGTCCAACAAGAGGACTTAGCCTATTTTCCTTAAATCCAGGTTAAAATCCACTACACTTTTTATATCAACTCAAATTTGACCATCTACACTTAGATTGTCACACTTGTTCTTAATTTCCTCATATGCTTTCATTTTATATTAACTTTGAAACTGTATTGAACTCTGTAAAAAAAAAAAAAATTGATACAATTTGTATGAAAGATGATATACAAAATAAAGTTGTATTGTAGTTGCATCCACAAATCTGTCCTCACAATAAAAAAAAGACTACTCATGCTGTTATTGATAATATTTGTTTTTGCAGTATGTAAAGGTGCCATCTTATCATTTGCACTTGAGAAATTCTTGTTTCAGTATAGGACATATATTTTTGCCTGGTTTTGGTTTCAAATTGGTTTATTGTTTTGTAATTTATAGAATGTAAACAATTACAAAACGGAACTTTCGCATTCCAATACATTTGTACTGAAAATAAAGCTATGGATTTCAATTTGCCATCATACACATATTCTTTGTTCCCCTCCTTTGCTTTAATTTTTTGATCCTCAGTTTGGATAAGGAGTGGAAGGGGTAAGCACAGGTTTTTAAAGAGCAAAATTCTGCTCCTCCTCTACATGAGTGCAAACCCAATTGCAGATGCACCTATCCAATTGAAAGACATTATTATTCAGAATGAAAGTATCATTTCTATATATAGATATTTTCTTTATCATAATCTTCCATGTTGTTTTCCGTCAGAGAGTACATGTATGGCTACTCTGTCTCTTGTGTGTATTCAATTCAATTTGTCCTTCAGTTTCTCCTACCAAGCTCATATATAGTTATATTTTATAGTCCCAGCTTATCAAAGCACTTAAGTCCCAAGTTAGGTATGGGCTTCGGCAAGCATTTAAACATACTTCCCTCCCCCCCTCTAAATTAGTAGCTGTTATAAGAATATTCTAGGAAAATTTAGTTAAAGTAAATTCCAACCTCTACTTTTCTCCTTCCTCCCTCAAGTTAAAGTAACAGCCATTTTTTTTACAAAATATAAAATGTTGCATGTGTTAGAAGTTTTGCTGGACATAGCAGGGGCAACTGTGTCATTAAGAAGAAATTCCTGTTACATTTCTGCAAATTCGTACCATCCCATCTGTGTTTTGTAGGAGCAGGTCAGAGGGAAGTACCATTTTAACGCCCAGAAACAATTTCTCTTTGGAACTTCTTTTCATCCCTCTTGCTGTTTCTAAGTATCTCAGTGTTATGATCAGTATGCTTACATGTCTGTGCTATGCATTTCCTACCTTAGATGAGAAGCATCCAGTTTTATTTCTTTCTGAAATGAGGGTTCACTCTCACATTCAAGTAAGTCATCAATAAGTCAGTTGGATCCACCATTTCTATTCCTGATGGCACACTTTGTGTATAATTATTGCTAGATCTAGAACCATATCATCCTCTACATGGGCTACTCTTGTATAGATGTCAGAATGGATGGTCTAATGATTGAGGCAGTGAGTTAGAGGAGATTTAGGTTCAAGCCTTGTCTCTGCCATAGGCTTTCACTGTGACCTTCAGCAACTGAATCTCTCTTTTGCCTCAGTTCTCCCATCTGCAAATTAGAGATAATACTTCCTTTCTTATCTTGTCTATTTAGAGTGTCTTGGACTATCTGTTTGTACAGTACTCAGCATAGCAATGCCCCAAACTCATTTGTGACCTACAGGCACTACAGTAACACAAATCATAGGAAATTGAAGTTTTCCTCAGTCTCCTATATATTCTTTGAGAATTTTCATCCCAGATCCTTCTACAGAAATGGATGTGGCCCCAAAACCAGCAGCAGAAGCCTAGGTCTGGGAAGGTACAGACTACTATTGGCTTATGGTTCCTTTCTGCC
Organism: Dermatemys mawii; assembly: GCA_007922305.1. Classification (NCBI taxonomy): domain Eukaryota; kingdom Metazoa; phylum Chordata; order Testudines; family Dermatemydidae; genus Dermatemys; species Dermatemys mawii. The sequence continues at coordinate 84,368,281 of ML677333.1, forward strand.
CCCCTGGCGTCCTCATCATCACCACTCCCCGAGGGCCAACAGAAGCTCCTGCAACAGCTGCTGGGCCTGTAACCCCTAAAGAAGGCATTTCACAGCACAATGGGAACATTTTACACATTCAGAGCAACTAGTTGAGAATTGAACGTTTAATGGAGAGCCTAGTATAGTAGATCTTAACTAGAAATGGTACAAGGCTAGGGAAGGCCTGAGTCTGGTATGTAATGAGTTGATACAAGGAATGTGATGGTAGTGGTGCTCAGGTATCTTTCTATTTTTAGACACAGCCCTAACAGATCTAAAGTGAGTTAATGTAGAAGAAAAGGAACCAGCATCATTTTTCCATGAGTGCTCCTGCTGTAGTCATGTCTAAACTATGCAAGTGTTTCCTTCAAAATAGTTTACAATGTAAGGACATTTTTTCATTTGTAAAATTAAAAGATATTTTAAAGGACATTAAGCAACCAATTACTCATCATTGCTCATTGTGAAGAGAAAATATGAAAGTTAGTGACATTTAACGTATGAAACACAGTCACTCAGTACTATGTTAGCTATAAGAAGGTTTACTCTACCTGCTTAGCGTATACAGCATGCAAACATACAGAAACATCAAACTCAGACATCTTAAATTTTACATTTGCTCAGGTAAATACTTAATGATCCAATTGCCTGTTTATCATATATGAGTGCTGAGTTGGACATCGCTACATTGGCTTTTCACATCCTAGTTAGTGGCCTATATTTTTATATTGGGTATAACATAGTTAATGTCAAAGTAACCAAATCCAATGGCAATTCTCATAGAAAATTGTTTTATTCTCATTTCAAAAAGATTAACTTATTACATTAAAAAACAAATATGAACTGTCATACTGGTCAGATCACACTAAAGTTTTAGGTCTATATATTCTACTCACCAATCATTTGCACGATAGTCTAGCACAGGCCTGCACAACTCAGAAAGCAGCGAGGGCCATGTTACTGCAAAAAAACCAGCTGTGGGCCGAAAAGCCCCGCCCTCGCCCTGCCCCCATCTGCTTCCCCCCACTCCACCGCTTGGCTTGCCCCACCCCTACTTGCCCCCCGCAGGCCGCACAGTGAGCCCGTGTGGGCCACATGTGGCCCAGGCCTGATCTAGCAGTTGCACCCACAAGTATAGACCATGAAGGAAAGTGGTGGATTCCCCACCTGTTGCAGTCTTCAAGTGAAGCTTCAATGTCTTTCTGGAAGATAGATTTTAGTCAAACAAGTTATTGGACACAAACAGTGGCAACTGGGTGAAGTTCTATAGCCTGTGAAATACAGGATGCCAGATAAGATTATCTAATGTTCTATTCTGACGTTAAAATCTATGAATCTCTAGGAACTATTTGCCAGCTGACAAACAGATAAATGTTAATTTTGAAAAAAAAAATGTACATCAGTTGAATTCTGCATGTTTAAACAAAAAGAACAGGGGCTGTGAGAAAACCCTTCAGTCTACAAGTAAAACCATTCTAACTGGCTGACCTCTATGTTCCAGCCATGTCCTTGGGAAAATGCAGCCAGTCAGAGCTTTGTGCGTGTTCTGTATCGAGATAAAGCAGCTAGTTAATTTTGACTTCCCGATCCCTCAAGATGTGTAGATGCACCAGACAAACACATATCACATCCACCAAAGAGCTAGCCCTGGAGACAGCTGAGAATTCCTGGTGACAGAGGAGCCCCATTTCAGCCTTAACTGGGGCCAACTGTGGGAGGCAGGTGCCTCAAGCAAGTATGGGACAAGTAGCTCCCATCCTTATTTGCCTCCACCCAATCTGAGCTTTAGTTTGAGGCAGGAGTATCAGAAGAAGAAGGTACAGTGAGGAAAGTCCAGATCCTTGTCCCCATGCCTTCCTCTGTTTGAGAGAAATCTCTGAGACCTCAGACTCCTACTTTTCTCTGACCAAGGACCTCTGTTCCTTCCTCTCCCAGCCTATTTTCCCCACTCTGGCCCCTCAAGGACTCATACACACAACCAGACCCCAGCTCCCTTCTCTCTCAGCTCCCCAAAGGCCCTGGATAACCACACCTCTCCTCACAGAGCTTTATGCTACTAGAGCCAGCTCTCCTCAGCCCCCATTCCTTCTTGGTCAAAAAAAATTAAAAATCTGGAAACAGGCTCTTTGCCTTTGCACCAGTTCCAGGGCCCCTTTTGACTTTCCTGTATTGTTGGGCCACTCCAACTTAAGAAGCCCTGGGAACCTTCCTTAATGGGCGGTGTTCCACAGTTTGATGAGGGCTCTACAAGAAATTTGATATAGGTTGCTGACTGTCCCAGGCTGTGTTAACTTTCCTGCTGAGTTTTCACAGGATGCTAGGAATGATGATGTGTATGACAATTTTTCATTCAGTTCTCCCCTCCTACCCCTTTCCACATGTGGATTCCTAGTGGAGAATCCTTGCCCCACTTATAGTCTATAATGAACTATTTGCCCACAAAGTAGGATTTTATTCAGGCCCTGTCATCCTCCCCTTTTTTTAATTACTGAGAGATCATGCAGTTGAAAACAACCTGCTGTTTCTTTCCTAGTTCCTTATTGTTAGGATTTTCACTGAAGAAAGCAGGAAGTATATGTACTCCTTATGCTGTAACATCTGTGTAATGCTGTACATCACACATTTCTTCTCGCTGAATGTAGTACATGTACCCAGTTAAATGAAACTCCTGGTTAACTGAAGTTTGACTATGTCCCCTGGTTTTGTACTGCGGTTTCCACTGGCCTCCAGCCACCTCCAGATCCAAATCACAGTGACTGCAATATTATATATCATTGTCAGGATACTGTGCAGTGCCATCTCCAGCTCAAGAAAGCACTTTTTTGACTTGCTCAGATAACACAAAAACAATATATCACAGGATTAAATGTTGGACAGAGATCTGTTAAGTAACCTGAATTAGGCAGGGACATTGATCTGTGTATGTGTTGTTTGTGTCCCAGAATATCACAGTCTACTACCACAGAGATTTCTTTGAAAGGAGGTATTTAGTAGACTCTGGTGTTTAGCAGTCTGATTTCAGTGCTTTCACAGTGCAGGCCTGATTCATGAGTGGAGGCTCTCAGCACTGGTGCAATGCCAATAATAAATAATACTTATTATAATAGTGGGAATTTCTGTAGAGCTAAGTTTTTCAAGGATTTATGTAACTGATTTATGGTAGTACCATTTTTTAAAAAAATGTGGTTTTGCTTTGGTTTTTTAAGTGGAGATTTGTATTGAACATTACTCTGTTTGAGGAGGCAATGGATAGATGTACATTTAGCCCAGAGTAAAAGCATTATGCAGTTATGCAGCAGCTTGCATGCATCATAAAAGTAGTTATAAAATTGTAAACCTGCTTGAATTATGGCAAATTCATGTGGTCCTACAACATGTCTCCTCCGTGATGCTTTACTTTTCAAAAATATTTTAAAAGGGATTTATAGATATTAACTGCTTTAGTTAAACAGAACAGTCCAGCAAAAACATTTGAATTGCTCTTATAGTGAAAACGATAAAGGCAATAACTAAATCAATCAGAGGCTATTTGGATAGCCACAATGACATTACAGGAGTGTTCAGAAGAACAACAGATAACGGTTCTGCAACTTCATTGCATAACTACTGTATATAAAATATATTTAAGAAGTTGACCCTTTTCTAATCTTGCTGGGGTCAATAATGACTGAGAGTCATTACCTTCTGATAGCTCTATAATGGCCTTTGTGAAACAAGTAGGTGGGCTCCATTAGGAACCCAGCACACACTGAAACAGTTGTCATAGTAACCCCCTGGCTAGCATTCTCAATGGAGGCCAGTATCTGAGTGGAGATGGAGACTGATCTACTCGCTTCACTTGCATAGGTTGCCCTTTCATTATAGAGCAGAAGCTCATTGGTAGGGTGGAGGATCTTTCATTCCCCCTGCTCATTTTACACCTAGTCTGTGATAAAAGAAAGTGTCACACTTTATATTGAGTACATTTATAAAGGGATAATCAGTCAGTATGTTACAGACATTAGTAGTATGTTTTAGAGATGATTATAAGTTTCTTGACCTCCTGGACTCTTCAAAATCTAGAACAGCTGATTAGTCATTTATTAAAACATCTGTTTTGACTCTGAACCCTGTATAAACTATTTCAACTGTACCTTAATAAAAAGTGTGACCTAAGAAAAACTACAGCATTGTCAATTCAGCCTCTTTCACCAGCAGTGAATTCACTGTAAAAAGAACATTTTATAAGTATTTTTTAAATATTATAATTTGTTGAACAAAATAAGAGAATAGGAAAAAAGAAGAGTTGCTGTTGGATTCAGTCCTGGGTAGCTCTTCAGAAAATATACAGTATAGAATATATTTCTTCTTTATTAGTATGCTAAGAATAAAAGAGAGATTGAAAACTGCATCACAGATCCCTGATATTTATGAAACAGTTGCTATTGAGTGACATCATCTCTCTTTTTCAGAGTTTTTTTTTTTTAAATTGGAAACACTCCAATGACCAGTGATGACTAGTTATTGTTCCTTTTATCAACAGGCAAGATGATGGAGGAAGTTCTGGCAGCTTACCATGTCCCGGGCCCTGCAGAGTTAAATGAGAAGTGCTTCAATGTTCTAATGTGCATCACATCGGATCTTGTTTCTGAAGTGTTAGAAGGAACCCAGCATTACATGTTGTGCACCAGTACACTGTTTCTGATAGAACCCAGGGATGGCAAATTTATATACCAGTATTACCTGTCTGGAGCAGGTTTAATTTTATAAATTAAAACCATAAACTCTATGAGTTTCTAGACGTTATTTATGCTTTTGAGGATGAACTCCTCAGATGAAGCGACAGGCTCTTCTGTAGGACCAGAAGATCATATTGGACTGTAAATTGTAACTACTCCATTTGTAGCATATTCTTGTACAAGGAACTGAAGGACAGGTTGCAAGAAGATCCTTCAGGGAAAGAAGCTTGTTTTGCTTTGATCTGCAAATTTTAAGAAGCTTTTTTAGAAGTAACCACTTTTACTTAACACTACATGTGCAGTCTTTGTGCAGCTCTTGACTGGTGACCATACCCCAGAGATGTTTAATTCCTGAACATACTTAGGTTTGTGATGAACTTTTAAATTGTCAAAGTTCCATGAAAATTAGAAAGGGAAAGTTCTAGGGCCAATATTTGACCCTAGACCTGTCATTTCCTTTTAGCATCCAAAGGGGTTGGGAAAAGGGCAGGAAGTGGTAATGAAATACAAAATTCCATTGTACTCACTTTTGATAAATGCACTTACCAGAAAAGTGCTTTCTGTTTCATAATCAAAGGGAAGGGGTACAATTACCCTCTCTAAGCCCACAAATGAAAGGTGCATTTAGGGTCAGACATGTTGATTTGGTCTGTCAACTAGCTATAGAAAAGAAGAAACATGTATATACCTCACTGTATGTGAAAAGAGCATTTTGTCATTCCTCTATTTATTTTTACTCTATCAAAATTAAAGTGCCAGTTATTTGGAATGCTGTATTCTGTGGTCTCTTGAAATTTGATTAGTGAGAACCTTTTGGCAGGATCATTCCCATTATGGTGTAACTGCATGGTGACCACAGCTGTATAATAAAGATCTAAATTCAAAGTTCTGTTTCTGATCATTTTCTCTATCTTTTACAATATGTCTTTAAAAACTTACAATATATCCTCTTTGGGCCTCCCATCATACATACATGGCTCAGTGCCCAGGAGCACAAGTAACACATTTTGGTGGCTTACTATTACTTTGGATGTTGATATTAGAAATAACATTGTGTATTTTAAGACCCACTTTGTTACATAAACTAACACTAGGCATTTAGTCCTAGATCCTCCAAAGTATGGGGAATTAGGTCCCTAAATACCTTGGAGGATCTGGGCCTTAGCACCTGTTTCCATGAAGAGCTGACCTTGCTCCTAGCAGGCCTATCCCTATACAATTCAGTACACCCAAACGAAAAGATTGAGATTTTTCTCAATGAGACAGCTCAAGGCCTCCATGGGACCTTTCATTATTTGTACATAGTTGGAACCATGCTTAATGTTAACTGGGCTTTTCTAAAAAGAGTGTTAGAGTGAGTATTTGAGAGGAAAATCTGTGTATATTTTGGACCTGATTTTCCCTGTGTCATCACTAGCCTCAGAACCAAGTAAGAGCAAAATGGTGTAAAATGTTTCCAAATCAGTTTAGTAGCATGTTACATCCACTTTGCATTGCTCTAAGTGACTACGCAGGCCCAAGGCCGTAGAGAATCAGGCCCTTCAAATCGAAGAACTTTGTTTCTACTGAAACATTTTACTACCATAAAGAGCCAGTCTCCATTGATTTGTAAAGTTGGAAAAATAGAGAAAGCTATAGAAAAACTCTGAGTCTGAATTGGTTTTGATTTGCCAAAATCCAAAATGTTTGATATTGGTGTACTTCTGTACTGAGTATTTGGACACCTGTTGGGTTGAAGAACTTAAAAGCTAATTATATTTAGATTATTTTCTTTTTCCATTTTTCTTTTTTTCTTTTTCAAAAAAGCAAAACAACCAAAAAGTTAAATAATAAATAGTGTTCATGCAACATTAAGGTTGTGGGATCAAGCCCACCACATTCAGCATTTAGAATGCTAATGTTGATCAGGCACTGTTCGCTCAGCCATATTCCACATATGTTGTAGTTTCTCTTTCTCTTATTAAAGCCAACCCTTAACATATTGCTTTTATGTATTAATGTATAATATAAAAGACAATTGGCCACCGTAGGCAAAATTTCAGGGTTCTACATACCCTCCCCTACCCCAGAGTTTCCCAACCAGAAACCAGATGTCAGACTTTTTGTGGGGGAGGTTATGGTAGAAATGGAGAGGCCAAGTTCCAGGTAGCAGCATAACTCACTGAGGTTTGGTCCAGTTAATATTGACAGAGCAGTCTCAACCTTTGGGATCTCCTGGATCTGCCTCTCTATTGTTTTTTTCCTTGTATAGTGATTCACACCAGAATGGTAATGTTGAACATCCCTACTGCACTCACTTGGCACTAGTGTGAATGTCTACTCGTGGTGCAATGTAAGGGAAACTCAGCCCTGGTCTACACTGGGGTGGAGGAATCGACCTAAGATATGCAACTTTATAAATATTTAGGTTGACTTACCGCGGCATCTTCATGGCGTTGAGTCAACTGCTGCTGCTCCCCCGTTGACTCTGCTTGTGTGGAGTTCCAGAGTCAACGGGAGAGCACTCGGGGAGCAATTTATCGTGTCTAGACTATATGCAATAAATCAATCCCCAAAAGATCGATCACTACCCGCCAATCTGGTTTTTGCATTTATTTCATAAGTAGTAAAATTCACCCATTTAATAATATCATGAGGAGAGCTAAAGATCCAAAAAGAAATTGAATCTGTGGAAGTTAATCCAACAACTCCCCCACTTAAATTTATCGCTGCAGCTACAGAAGCTGTGGCCCTTTGAATGTAAAAAAAAAGTATTCTGCTGTTAAAAGATCTTGCTCTTTCTGTTTGCATTGTTACTAGACTTTAATGGGAAGGTTCAGAAATGGAAGATCATTGCAGATAAGATTTAGGTCTTTTCTGCACACAGATTTTGAACAGATTTTGTATAATTATGTGGGTTAAAGCTCTGATTTTTTTTAACCAATATAGTTATATCAGTGCAGCCCCTAGTGTGTGTGCAGTAACACCAGTATATAAGTGTCATATTTTGGCATAGCTGTGACAGTTCTTGGAGCACCATAGCTGTGATGGGTCTTGTGATGGTTCTTGGAGTTGCCCCCTACTGCCCGCACCAGGGAGTCTTTCATTTGGTAGCTGAGTGGCAGCTCCCTAACACCAGCAGCTTTTCAGCCATTCAGGCACTCCTGTATGGGCTTCAGAGTGGTAGCCATGTTAGTCTGTATCAGCAAAAACAATGAGGAGTCCTTGTGGCACCTTAGAAACTAACAAATTTAGGCATAAGCTTTCGTGGGCTAGAACCCACTTCATCAGATGCCTGGCATGGAAAATACAGTAGCAGATAGATATATAGATATAGATATATATACAGTATATGAAAAGATGGGAGTTGCCTCATCAAGTGAGGGGACAGTACTAATGAGACAATTCAATTAACAGTGGAATGCCCAGCAAGGAAAAATCACTTTTGTAGTGATAATGAGGGTGGCCTATTTCAAACAGTTGACAAGAAGATGTGAGTAACAGTAGGGGAAATTAGTATTGTCCTAATTTCACCTTGCAAATTAACCATAGGTGCACCCTAGTTGCCACATCCCTTTGAAGCATTGCTCTATGGTATACAATGCCTGATACTGGCTACTCAAAGGTGCAGCATACCCCCAGTTTACCAGTTTTACCTTAAACTCCTGTACCCACACAGCACTTGTAATAAAAAAAAAATAGGTGTATTAAAGAATAAAGATTTAACTAGAAGTGAGGAAAAATGATGGAAATAACCAGAACAACACAAAACAAAATAATGAAATGTGAATCTGGGTCTACACTTAGTGTTACTTTCTTATCTAATAAAGTAGGCTTTCCCCCCCAAAGTTCAGTCCATTGCAGAAATGGCTGGTTTCACAAGAGCCAGGATCCAAAGTACATGAAAGCCCCCTGCACACACACACCCTCTTTAAGTGGTTTTCCTCAATGAATGGATTCAAGGAACCTTTTCCTATACTCTGTTTAATGAAACAGTCTTTTGTATTTCTTCATTGCCAGGGTGATCTCCTGCCTGCTATAATGTTCCTTTTCACTTCCAAGTGGTTCATTACTGCTCTGTGATGTGGCAAGAGTACACAATAGAAACTTCCATTACCTTGCTAGCTGACTAGGGACGGGTGACAATTACCTCTTGCTTGAATGGGTATCATTGAAGCCTCGTCTACACTGGAAAATTAGGTTGGTTTAACACGTCGGTTAGGGGTGTGAAACATCCACATTCCTGAGCAGCATAGTTAAGCTGACCTAACCCCATGAAGATAGGTCTAGGTCAGTGGAAGAATTGTTCCATCAGCCCAGGTATCACCTCATGGGGAGGTGGATTACTACGCCAATGGGAGAACTCCTCCCTTCAGTGTAGATGTCTGTTCTGAAGTGCTACGGCACTACATGCTGCCCTGCTGTAGTTTAAGTGTTGACCTACCCTGAGACATGTTATCTCCTAGTGACTAATTTCTACTGTGAGTCCATAAAGCGTACTTGCAATATATAGTATTTCTTAAATATAATCTGTGCATGCATCTCAAAGTGCTTATGAATCTTAACAAGTTACAAGCTTTCTGTAGACACCTTTTATGGTTTTCTTTATGGATAAATATCCTGTTATCCTGGCATTGGTGCAGTGAGTTTGTCAGGTCTGAGGTGAGCATTGTTTGCAAAGAATAGGGGACCCTTTGCCAAGGAGGGTCTTGGTCTCAATAGCTTATTCCCCTTCTCATAAGGGGATAAGCTACACCACTATAAGTAATTTTATAGTAATATATACTACATTGTGTGGTTGCACCATTTTAACAGCACCAATATACTTAAGGCAATGCAACTTTTGAGGGACGACAAGGCCTTAGCTATAACTGTGGCATAAAAGGCCTAAATGTGTGAGGAACTGAAGCCATCAGAACTGTAGGACTGTTGTTGAACCTGATCATGACATAACTCATACTCGAGGGTCAAAACACAAATGCTGCAGAAGTATAGCTTACCTCAGAAAAGCTGACAAAGCACTTTTGTTCCGTGCTGAAGCGTGCTGTGCCATATGCCTGGGTATTATATTAAAAGTCATTTTCTGAAAAGAAGATGGCTAACTGTGGCCCCATCTGTTGAAGGAATGAATTAAAAAACCAAGAAAATCCCATGGCACTGTAATAAGGGCAGAGGTTGGAGCTTTTTGTTCCCTGGCTAAATCTCCTTTTCAGAGGTGTCTATGCCCTTCGCCTCGGCAGCTGCACAGGGACCTCTTTGTCAATGAGCATGAATATTTAAAGGACTCCACTGCCTTCCTCTCTTCAATCAGTTTCAAAGGGAAGTTTCAAAAGTCTTTGTTCTCTGATGACTTTAAACATTTCGATGCATGGTAGAGGTAGCGTTACACATGGCATTAGCTGACTTTGACACATTGAATTAATTCAATGTTTGCACAATTAGAACAAATACTTAATGTGGATTTGTGTGGTTTTAGCCGGCAAACCACTGGCTTCTCAGACTGAATTCCAGTATGAAATTCACATTAAATAAGTTAGTCCTAAGTAAATTCCTTAGCAGACAATAATGCATCTCAAGAAAAAGAACATCCGTTTTGACATAATCTTACCCCAGATCTGAAATAGGTACACAGATAGCTCTTTTATCCAGTATTGTTTGGGTATTTGACTTTTTGTTCTCTTGCAAAGAGTGAGCCCCCTTCATGTCACCGGAGGGGTTTTGGTGGTAAAATATGAGGATGTTTCCATTGTAGCTAACTACACCAAATCAAATGTTTGGATGGAGTTCTGTTCCTATTGCCCGTCTCGAAAACGCCCAAAGAAGCACCTATTTCCACAATTACATGTTGTGCTTTAGATTGTTAAAGGCTTTAAATTGACTTTCTTTTGAAATATACATTTGAGCAAGCAGCATTGCTGAGCCATGTAATTAATATAGGGGAAAACCTCAACAGCTGATCCATAATGTAATGGCTAAATCGTTGATTATTAGCTGCTTGTCACACAAAGAAGGAAGCCAAAATTTATGAGAAATACATTATCAAGGTTATATACAATTACATATTTTTACATTTAAAAATTACTGTTGCACCTTTAATCCAAGAATCTCAAACTTCTTTACAAACATTAAATAATGGAGTCACACAAAATCCTCATGAGGTAGGTATCATTATCCCCAATGTGTAGATAGGCAAACTGAGTCAGAGGAGAACTAAGTGATTTGTCTAATAGCGCACAATAAATCAGGGGCTGAGGTGGCATTCAGGACACCCACACCTATGCTCAAAAAATCCAAAGTCAATAGACATTTGATAAATAAAATAATATCAAACAGAACATGTGTAAAAATACCCACTTCCAAGGAGGTTTTCTTCACACTGAATATTTCTCACCATTGTACTTTTTCTTTTAAATAAAAGAATCCTCTCCATAGAGTTTAGCTCCATCCTGCCAAGTCTATCCCTTCCCCACCTCCCAAATAATAGCCGGTTCTGCTAGCCCATAGAACCATAGAACCGTACATCTGGAAGTGACCTTGTTAGGTCATCTAGTCCAGTCCCATGCGCTGAGGTTGGCCCAAGATCATCTCTGTTAGGTGTTTCACTAATTGTTCTTAAAATCCTCCAAAGCCAGAGATTCCAACACTTACCTAGGTCAGTTGATCCAGTATTTAACTACCCTTACAGTTAGAAATACCTTATATTTACCATGTCGTAACTATAACTCCCTCCCAGAAACATCTGGGAGCTATAGTTTTCATTCCTTGCTATTTAGCAGCTTCTGGTCAATTAATATACATTTATCAGACCCTTTTCCTTTTTGGCTCATTCAGACCAACCTCCCCCCTTAACCAATAAATGAGGTTGTTATGACCATGGCCCCTTTTAAACCAGTCGTTGCTGGTGAACGGGAAAGGAGAAAGCACTTTCAAGTTGCAGGATGGAAGGAAAAAGAATTATTATGGATAAATATCTTGTTAGCCTGGCATTGTTGCAGTGAGTTTGTCAGGTCTGATGTGAGCATTGTTTGCAAAGAACAGGAGACCCTTTGCCAAGGAGGGTCTCAGTCAAAATAGCTTATTCCCCTTCCCATAAGGGGATAAGCATCACCACTATAAGCAATTTTATAGTAGTATATACTACATTGGGTGGTTGCACCATTTTAACAGCACCAGTATAGTTAGGGCAATGCAACTTTTGAGAGAAGACCAGGCCTTCCCGGTGCAGTGTTGGAATTTGCACAAGGAGCTCCATGCATTCCCTAAAAGTGTATATGCAGTGACTCCAGCCCCCAGGATAAAGAGAAATTCAACGTTACCTGTACATCATCAAGTAATTCCCAAGAGCTTGTTACTCCTCTTCCCCACCCCAGTTGACAAGTAAAAGCACAATTGAAACAAGGCCTGAGAGATGGACATAACGGTTTTTGTGGGAAGGAGACTGAAGAGCCTATGGTAAAAGTGATTGGGTAATTCAGCTTTCTGTGAAGAATTTCCCAAAGTGACTATTTAACTGAAAAGAATGAAGGTGGCTTGGCACTAACCCAAACCTACATTAAAACAATGAGCTGCCAAAGTCAGAAAGCTGCAGAGAAGCATAGTAACTCAAAGATCCATCAGTTATTATAGTCGACTTTTCAAAGGATGCTGTTTATGGCCAGAAGAGCAATATTTTCTATTTCTTTCTATTAACATTTTTATTGTAATTTAGCAGCAGCAGTAGACTAAGCAAAAACTAATCCTTGCAATCTAAGTGACAAGAACAACAACAAGGCCCGTGTTCTCAGCTTCTCGTCCATGGGAAACACTAACTTTGGCAGGCTCAGTGCTAACTTTTAATTACTATAATTGAATGTAAAGATACAGGGAAATTGTTCTTGCTGACTATCAGATCTACACTTTTCATAATGGTAAATCAAGTATCTGTGAAGATAGCTTCTGAGAGAAGGGATGCAATGGTTAGTTCATGACCCTCTACAACTCATTTAATATTAGATGATCTTCCAAGCACTGTAGGGAAGCAAAACTTTTCTTGTCTCTTTATTAAACACAGCTATAGGGCACCCATAGGATGACCTGATAGCAAGTGAGAAAAATCAGGACAGAGGGTGGGGGGTAATAGGCACCTAAGCAAGAAAATACCCCAAAAAACCTAAAAAATTGGGACATCTAGTCACTCTAGGCACCCATCTCAATAATAACAAGCTTGTGTTCCTTCCCCTTTGTTGTTAATATTAATTATGTTGAGTATCTGGTCACCATTAGTCTTTTTAATGAAGACTGATGCGAAATAGGCATTAAATACTTCAACCTTTATCAGTTCTCAAGTCGCATGTGATCTTCCATGGTGCTAGTACCTCCTGTAAGACATTAAACACCTCAATTTCTATTAACGTGGATATGCATTGGGACACAGAATCTTGTAGAAATGAGCCCTCTGTAGAACCTAATCACAAACTTAGATATACCTAATTGTCACTAACATCTGATTTAAAACCTCTTTCCATGGCCAGAACAATGTAAAGAGACCTGAGCATAAATGAGACTCAACCCCACAGTTTTAAAAAGAGTATCATGAATTGTAACTCAAAGAAATTATACGGACAATATGTTTCTCTAGTTTTTTTTCACTGTGTTTATTTTACACATTTGGCAGTACTCCTTGTATGGACAGTTTCACCATTTGCTCTATACATTCAATCAGTTTCCCGTTTTGTTTGTGTGTATATTTTCTACTGTAAAAGGGGTGAGAAAAACATTTTTAATATTATGAAAATATTATTGTAGGAGGTCTGCAAGGTATTTGGCAGGAGGAGTCGGGAGCAGGTGTAGCAGCTGAATCTAGATCTAATTCATTTTTCTAAAATGACAACATTTTAAGTTTGATGTCACTTAAAGTTGTGATGTTCTGTTTCCTTAATCTGTAGTGTACTTAACTCATTACTTATTCTCTTCTAGCAAGGACAGAGCTATATTTACTCAGCTGTTAAATTAATGAATCTCTGAGCAAAGGCTCGTTCACTCATACTGCAGAGCCATTTCTTAGGCAATTTTACAAAGATCTTCTACAGTGAGCCTTTAAGCAACAAATTTGTCATCACCTTTACCTTGGCCCACCATCACGTCAGAATATTAATTCTCATTTACTAAAAACTACAGCGTATTATAGTCAGAAGGGCTGTTTGCTGGTAAATATTTCCAACTGTTAAGTTCTCGTGGTGATGACATTTCTCTTTGTCCACAGGCATAGTGGTCAGGAGGAAGAGAGACAGTGATAGATGTTATTCACATTTCTTAACACGCTATTGGAAGGCAGTCCGATACTATGGTGGTGAAGGCAGTATAATAACCTGAATAGAATAAAGGGCTAGCACTGTACAGAACATACAGAATGACCTGGTTCCTGTACTAACAAGCTGATAGACAAAGGGCCTAAGAATCCAAACCTAGACAACAATTTAACCCAACAGCACCATGTAACAGAAGTGTGGAAATGCAGGGTTGTGTACAAGAGCTTTTCTTGAAATGTTTTTGTGTTTCTTGCATTTTATGAATCCCCAGAGGGGCAAATGTAGCTGAAAATTCTCAGCTGGTTCCTATTGGTTCCAGATGGTAGACTAGAACAAGAGATGTATTTGGCTACTGGTTGTTTGGGTTTATTGGTCTTCCAGTAAAAACTAACAGAGACCAGTAAAAAACAATAAAGACCCAGTTGAAGAATGGAACCTACTTGAACCACGTAAAGAATCATAGCACCTAGACAGGGTTATTGCCTTTCAGCTTTTGGAGAAAGGCCTTGCAGAGTAGTCAAAGTCATGTTTGCATGGGTTGATTCAATATTGATCTTCCCTTTCACCTATGTTCTGATTCTATTTGTGCACAGGTGAGGGTCAAACCATGCTCTGAGTCAGAGCAGGCAATGGAGTAGACGTGAATATACAGTTGTGTTCCATTAAAACCCTCCTGAGTATTGCTGATCCTGGGAAGTCAGATTGGCAGAGCCCTAGCCACCATTATCTGGTAACCCTGTATAAATCCCTTGAGAGCAATCAAACATAGTAGTGTCAGTCTAAGGTGGAGAGCCTAGCCCTGTGTGTGGTAATCTTTGATCTTTGCCATATACTCAGGTTAGTCCTTAATAACCATCTGTCTTTATCCTCCAGCAGTCTGGGGAGGAATAGTTGAGGTTTGAGCTCCAGGAGCAAACCAAAGAAATTATTTCAGCCCTTGAATAAAATCTTGCTTTGACAGCTGCTGAACTGTGGAACTTGAGAAGCCTGGACGATGCAACTTTGGATTTATGCTGACTAGAGCCTTGTAATAAAGTTTTACTTCCCTCTTAGGTTTCAGATATTTCATGTCATAATTGGGAGGTTTAGAAATATGCCTAAAATCAAATGTAGTTTCCTTTCCATTCCATTCCCAATGCCTCCAAATTCACCCTTCTCTGTACTTGGATTCATAGACTTTAAGGTCAGAAGGGACCATTATGATCATCTAGTCTGACCTCCTGCACAATGCAGGACAGAATCTCACTCACACATTTCTGCCCCAGATCCCTAAATGGCCCCCTCAAGGATTAAACTCACAACTCTGGGTTTAGCAGGCCAATGCTCAAACCACTGAGCGATCCCTCCCCCCGAAGGAGTCTTTCAAATCCAAGTGTATTCCGGAGGATATACAGCCTGTTAAACACAGTTTAAATTTTGCTTCAGAAGATTATTTTTTAAATATCACACTCGAAATATGAGTTGTTCAGCTTCATGTATTTTTTGGATGGGAACCTCCATTGTGATTGGTCCGAAAGATAATATGTGGACATTATGTAGCACCTTTCATCTGCACTTCCCAGAAGACCTTACAAGGTCACGTGTGCCTATCCTGTTTATGTGGGGAGAGAGGGAAAGGTGCAAGAGGACTTCCCTTAATTGCAACCCTATATGCAAACATCAATCTTTGCTGTCACAATTCCTGTATGTAGGGTAACAACCCTACTTAGCACCACGGGGTGTGCAAGATGCCCCAGAGAGGGGTGCAGGCTATGCCTTCCTAAGGGTCTTGTAAAGAGTCGAGGGAGTAATGCAGCCTATAAAAACTCTTTGCCATTGCTGCTGAGAATTCTAGCCATGCAGTTTCTTAGGAAGCACAACTGAGTTGCCATGATGAAGACGAAGATGAAGGGTTGCCCTCATCACTGTCCAATTACTTGTGGCCAAGCAAACTTATGTTGTATATGCAAAATATCAGTTTAGGTTTAGTCAAGACTGAATAATGCATTGCATTGCTTGGGAGTCCTAGATGAAAAATATCTCTCAAGAGAGTTTGCCTGCTATGCAAAAGCTATACATACACCTAAATATTTTTCTTTCTCTTTAAAGAGAAAGATATTTTTCTCTCTAGATCTCTTTAAAGAGAGAGATATTTTTCTTTCTCTTGGCTCATGCAATGATGACACATTTCCCCTCCCACTGTCAACCTTTTTAGTTCTTTCAGCACCAAATTTGCTTAGGACTTGTTTGGTTTCCCTGCATTTTTCCATGGTTTTTTTCAGTGGTGGTTTTCTGTTGCTGAAAGAATTAAGGGTTGTGTGTTGGGGGGTGGGGGGAGAGGGTGGCCCAGCAGCGTTTAGTAATGGTTCACTGTTATAGCTTAGCTGTACACTTTCTGAATTCATTTGCTCTGTGACTCCTGCAGCTGATTGTTGCTACCTCATAGATTCCGCACTCCCATCTGCCGGAAAACTAACAGGTTTCTACATTGTGTGAAGTTGTGATTTCTTTGCACTAGAGGGAGCTCTTTTCAAATCTTACCATTCGCTCAGTTCATATTGTCCTAACAAAGGTCTATTTTAAAATACATTCTAGTAGAATTTTTTTTACCAGGATATCATTCACTATTCATAAATGTACTAGAGTATGATATATGGAATATGTAAAAAGAACCTGTTAATCCAGCATCGTATTAGTAAAGGGAAATGTCATTGGGCTCTTTAGACATTTAACATATTTGTCACTTTTTTCAGTCATTTCTGTCTTTCCAAACACTTGGAATAGTCAGATTATTTTCTGAATTTATTTGATGATAGAAATTTGAATAGTTAAAAATTCAAGAGAGAGTTTTAAATTCACACTTAAAACTATGCTTCCAAAAAATAAAACAACCCCACCCACAAATACACTTGCAAACACAAATACACCTCACAGAAACCTGAAGAAAAGGTTTACTCCTTTAAAGGGACAACAGAAATTTAAAACTTGGTGCATTTGATAACATTTTGTGTACAATTATTTTAACTGTATACTCAAGTAGTCACTTTCCTCTGTTGTTTGTGTGGGCCTTTCATGCACCAATAGGGGAATTACAACTTTGTTTTACATAGAAAGACAATGATATATTTGCCCCTACAGTGTATAGCATAGTCTATCATTTTCCTGAAACATTACAGATTTTCCTTCAATTATTATTATTGTTTTACTACACAAACTTCCTCAGGCCTTTTCCTCAGTTTACCCATTTCTTGGGCTTCCTATCTCTTTCTCTGCTGAAAGCAAACACCCATTTCAACTAATTTGCCTGGTACTGAAGGTAGGCTTACTGGCCTGTAATTGCCAGGATCGCCTCTGAAGCCTTTTTTAGAAATTGGCCTTACATTGGCTATCCTCCAGTTATCTGGTACAGGAGTTGAGTTGAGTGATAATTATGTACCACAGTTAGCAGTTCTGCCATTTCAGATTTGAGTTCCTTCAGAACTCTTGGGTAAATACCATCTGGCCCTGGTGACTTATTACTGTTTAAGTTATCAATTTGTTCCAAAAGCCACCTCAGTTTGGGACAGTTCTTTAGATCTGTCACCTAAAAAGACTGGTTCAGTTGTGGGAATCTCCTTTACAACCTCTGCAGTGAAGACCAATACAAATAATTCATTTAGTTTCTCTGCAAAGGCCTTGTCTTCATTGAATGCTCCTTTAACACCTTGATTGTCCAGTGCCTCACTGATTGTTTGGCAGGCTTCCTGCTCAGGATGTACTTAAAAACAATTACGTTGTTGGTTTTTGAGTCTTCTGCTAGTTCCTCTTCAAATTCTTTTTGTCCTACCTAATTATGCTTTTACACTTGACTTTCTAAACTTTATGCTCCTTTCTATTTTCCTCAGTAGGATTTGACTTCTAATTTTTAAAGGATGTCTTTTTGCCTCTAACTATCTCTTTTACTCCATTTTTTAATCATAGAATGTCAGGGTTGGAAGGGACCTCAGGAGGTCATCTAGTCCAAACCCCCACTCAAAGCAGGACCAATCCCCAACTAAATCATCCCATCCAGGGCTTTGTCAAGCCTGACCTTAAAAACTTCTAAGGAAGGAAATTTCACCATCTTCGTAGGTAACCCATTCCAGTGCTTCACCACCCTCCTAGTGAAAAAGGTTTTCCTAATATCCAAGCTGAACCTTCCCCACTGCAACTTGAGACCATTACTCCTTGGTCTATCATCTGCTACCACTGAGAACAATCTAGATCCATCCTCTTTGGAACCCCCTTTCAGGTAGTTAAAAGCAGCTATCAGATGCCCCTCATTCTTCTCTTCTCTAGACTATGCACGGTTTAGCCACGGTGGCATTTTTTTTTTTTTTGGTCTTCTTACTATTTTTTTAAAATTTGGGATATAAAGGAACTCCTCACTTAAAATTGTCGCGGTTAACGTTGTTTCATTGTGATGTTGCTGATCAGTTAGGGAACATGCTCGTTTAAAGTTGTGCCCAGTTTAAAGTTTGGCAGCCACCTACTTTGTCCACTGCTTGCAGAAAAAGCAGCCCATCGGAGCTAGCTGGTGGGGACTTGGAACCAGGATGGACTGGCAGCCCCGCGTCAGCTTCCTGCTCCCCCAAGTTCCCTGTGCAGCAGCTGCCCAGCAGGCTATCAATTGCCAGCAGCTGGGATGTTCCTCTACCCACAGCTATGTGCTGCTCCTGCCCTCTGCCTTGGATTGGCTCCCAGGAACCTCCTGCTTGTTGTGAAGGGGCAGGAAGAGGGGCTAATGTCAGGGTGTCCCCTCCCCCTTGCTCCTGCACCCCGCTTACCCCTTCTCCATATAGAGCAGGCTGGGGACATGGAGGGAGGCAGACAAAGAGAGCTTGGAACAGCAGCTGCTGTCTCAACTTCCTGATCCACTTAAAAAGACAATGTACTTAAGAATGGGGGCAGCGTACTTAAAGGGGCCGTGTGCATCTCTCACTCTCTACCACACACAAGGTGTGTGTCTGTCTCTGTTTGCTATGCTGTCTCCTCTACCTCCATTGGTGCTGCCTTATAGAAAGTGAGAGGCTATATTAACAACATGTTAACCCTAGAGGGCTCAGCCAAAAGCTAGTTCATCATTTAGCAGTAAGGCATTCCCTGGGAAATACCCCACCCTCTGACTCCTCCACCTCAACTAAGCTTCACAGTAATCATCACTGTGTACCAGTACTAAATTGTTTGTTTAAAACTTATAGTGTGTGTGTGTGTGTATGTGTGTGTATGTGTGTATGTATATATATATATACATAATATAGTCTTTTGTCTGGTGTAAAAATTTCCCTGGAACCTAACCCCCTCATTTACATTAATTCTTATGGGGAAATGGGCTTAGCTTAACATTGTTTCGCTTAAAGTTGCATTTTTCAGGAACATAACTACAATGTTAAGTGAGGAGTTCCAGTATATTTAATTCAGTACTGTTTCCATACAGCTTTCAGGCATTTTAGTCTTGTGACTGTTCCTTTTCATTGCTATGTAATTAGCTTCCTCATTTTTGTGTAGTTCCCTGAAGTTAAATGCTAGTATGGTGGGCTTCTTCCCCACACAAGGATGTTAAATTTCATTATATTATGGTCCCTATTACTGAGCGATTCAGATATATTCATCTCTTAGACCAGATCTTCAAGTCTCTGGAGGATTAAATCAAGAATTGTCTCTCCCCTTGGGAGTTCCAAGACTAGCTGCTCTAAAAAGCGGTCATTAATGATGTCTAGAAATCTTATTTCTGCCTCTGTAAGGGCCCATGGAGTAAAACCTGTATCTTCAGTGCCTGCACCAGCTGATGTTCCCCACAGGGCCACAAAGTGACCCTGATAAGCTATATCCAGGAAACGCTGTGGTGAATAGGTGCCACAGGAAGTACCACCCAATGGAGCCAAAGACCATACCCTGCGGCCCTCTGATTGGCCAAGCACCCTATTTAAACCCAGGAGATGGCCTGTGAAGTTGTCTGGGCAACTAAACAGAGTTTGGCTTGCTGTGCATCCAGACTTAGTCTTGTCTTCTGTTCTCTGATCCCAGCCTGACCCTGACTCTAGCCTCCTGTCTCTGACTTAGTACTACCTCTGATCCCCAGTTCTCCACTCCAGCATGACTCTGGCATCGATTCCTGCCTCCTGATTCCAGTCTGGTACTACCTCTGACCTCCACTCTCTGACCCTTGCCTGACTCTGACTGCGACTCTTGCTTACTGAACCTGGCTCTTGCGATTCCTCAGACTCCTGCTCACCAACTACTGTCCCTGATGTGCAGACCTCAGCCTAGCTGTGACTTCTAGGCAAGATTGCCTATCCCCTGGTCCCTTACAGCATCCCATCCTGACGTGAAATATACCCAGTCAACAGGGTGATAGTTGAAATTCCCCACTAGTATTAAGTTTTCTATTTTTACAGCTCCCTATCACCTTCCCTGAGCATTTCAACATCATCATGCTGCTCAGGTAGTCCTACAGCTATAGTCTTATTATTCGAGCACTGGGATTTCTAGACATAGATCCTATGGTACAATTTGATTTATGTAAAGTTATGTACTGTAGTTGCTTTCTTTCATATATAGTGCTACTCCCCCATCAGTATGACTTACTCTCTCATTACTATATATTTTGTACCTGGTATTACTGTGCCCCATTGATTGTCATGATTCCACCAAGTTTTTGTGATGTCTATTACGTCAATATCCTCATTTAATATCAGGCACTCTGGTTTGCCCATCTTAGTATTTAGACTTCTACCGTTTGTATACAAGCACTTATAAAATTTGTCGCTTTTTAGTTGTCTGACTTCATGGGGTGTAACTGAATT
Source organism: Dermatemys mawii (assembly GCA_007922305.1). Lineage (NCBI taxonomy): Eukaryota > Metazoa > Chordata > Testudines > Dermatemydidae > Dermatemys > Dermatemys mawii. Next base: position 84,389,089 of record ML677333.1, read on the forward strand.
GGACTCTTTTTCATTTCAGTTTCTCTTCAGTTCCTACCTGTACTTTATCAACTTCCATACTCTCCTCTTTACTAGAATATAGAGAATCCTTGCTAATAGATCGCCCACCCCCATTGGATGTCTCTGTCTAAAGCATGTGCTCCTTTTTTGGCCTGTGATGGGGCTGGCTCACCCCGCAATAGCCTAGGCAGTGTCGGGCCTATGGTATTGACAGCGGAAGTCCCGCCTCCCCGGCAGGACTGGGCATGCTCCAAATGCTCCAATAGTATAAAGAGAGGGCGCTCAGCTCATTCTGGGCTGGCGTTCACAAGGGAAGGACCTATCTGGGAAGCGCCGTTGGAGGGCCAGCCACAACCCCTGACTGCATCGAGAACTAGAGCTGCTCCGGACCCGCTTAACCCCCGGCGACCAGAGATGACCAACCCAATTGTTCATGGAAAATTTGAAGACACCTGGGAGGCTCCAGCCACAAGACTGGTCGGAAGTGACCAAGGGAGGGTGGCAGAGTGGTACCTCCCCCATGGGAAACCTCAGCGTGTTTCAGGAGGATCCCCCCCCTAGTCAGTGGCAAGGTGCTACGCCACTGTTAGGGCCCTGGGTTGGGGCCCAGTGGAGTTGGGTGGGCCTGGGCTCCCCTACCGGGGCTGCCACACTCCTTGGTGGGTGACCCTCCCTATAGACTCTGGCCATTAGGCCTCACTGCCCTGCAACAAGGGCTGCTTTTTAGACTCCGGCCATTAGGCCCTGCTGCCCTGCAACAAGGGCTACTCCATAGACTCTGGCCATTAGGCCTCACTGCCTTGTGACCAGGGCTGCTCTACAGACTCCAGCAATTAGGCCCCGCTGCCCTGGAACAGGGCTGCTTTATAGGCTCTGGACATTGGGCCACACTGTCCTGCAACAAGGGCTGTTTCATGGACTCTGGCCGTTAGGCCGCACCACCCTGCACCTAAGGGCTGCCTTATGGACTCTGGCCATTAGGCAGCACTGCCCCAACCCCAGGAGCGTAAACTTTCATATGCCCCAGTAGAGATATTCTGCCTGCAAGGTCAACCCTGAGTGACTCAGAAACATCAAGCTTCTCATGTACGTGAAACAAGAGATAAAAAATCTAGTTAGAGCATAAGTAGCAATCAGTGTAATGTTCATCACTGCTCTGCTAGTTTTTCTAATAAGTCAACTGTGCCTTCTTGGAACTGAACAAGAGTAGAGCATGTGCCTGTTATGCTCTCAGTGCAACAGAGTGTGAAAATCCACGAGTCCTCCACCCAGGCCATGGGCCACTGCTGCATTCACAACAACACCCAACATGTCTGCTAGTGACTGGGAGAATTAGGCCTTACACATCACTAAAGGTACTGCCCATGGAGACCTGACTGGAGGAGCTCTAGATCACCTGATTGGGCCAAGAGCACTATCTGAGCCAAAGAGAACCACAGGAGATGTCTTTGTAACAAGGTGGATCCTGTCCTGCTGCTGCTACAGACTCTCCTGGCTGAAACACAACTCTCAGCCTTGTCCCCAGTTCCTGACTTCAGCCCTGCCCTGTTCCTGGACCCTGTACCTCTTCTCTGACTACATCTCTGACCCTTTGCTTGACTCTCTGACTCTGATTCCTGGCTCTGACTATGACTTAACCCTTGGCTCTGGCCTCTGCCTCTGCCTAGTTCTGACCCATGTTTCCATTTCCTGATTCCTGGCTCTTGCTCTGACCACTAGGCATGAACACTCATATCCCAGACGCAGACCCCATTCTCTCTTCTGTCCACTCCTTAGGTCATTCTCCTTTACACTCCTTCTTATTCATCCTCCTCCACATTATTAAGGAATGTACATGAACATATTGTTTTAATTTAAGTTGGTTTCCCCTCTCTCCAAAATGCCTTCTCTCTAACCCGTTAAGTATTCAGCATAGTGATTTTTTCTTCCTGTATGGCCAATATGGGATGACTGGACCCCAGACCTTTTTCAACTTCCAGGCCTGTGGACCACATCAGTGAAGTTACATCAGTGTAAAATCACTGCACATAAGGTCATGATCAGGTCCCAGGAGTGTGAACTCTTCGGCTGTCTTCACTCCTAAAACCATCAAGATAGCTAACCTGATGTCAAAAACACACCTCTTTTAGCAGTGAAGACATAGGGATTGTGTGCTGCAGAGCCAGCTCTGTGGAATTTCCTATGTACATGTTGGAGTGGTTGTGAACAGGCGGGGCAGGGTGGGGAGCACGACCCATGGATCCACTATGATCTAGAGTCATCAACCACCACCAAGGGAGAGTACAATAGGCTATTACAGCCATGCAGCAACTTTGCTGCCTGGGGACAAGACCTCACAGATCTCTCCAGCACACAGCTTTGTTACTTGAGAGCACTTTGAGAGTAGGGTTTGCCATTTTTTGACTTTAACATTTATCTACATACTGCTGCCTTCTTTGTGTATCTAGGCAAGCATGCCGTAGTATTTGCAGTAAATTCTTCACCCTAGTTGGGCTTTTTCAAAAGCCCTTGTGTTGCCAGAAAATGTTCTATTTTCTCTTCACTCTATCCATATAAATTGTAATGCAAGAGGGGCAGATGCAAGAAGAAGAGGGTTAAATGTGTCATGGAGAGTCATCGTTTTTACAGAAAAACAAAATGCTTCAAAGAGCGTTGCGTATGCACAAAGTCAGGACAATTTTTTCTTAAATGCAGCCATAGCACGCCAAGGATGCCAAATTCTACAGATAATAAATTGTGTACATAGGCCAAACTTTTCATACCATTCAACATTTGCTCAATGTGACTTTAATTATGTACAGTTTCAATAGCTGGAAAAATAAACTACAATTAGACATTACAAAGGCAAACCCTCAGATGGTTGTTCCTGCTTGGGGTTAAAACATATGCAAATGACCGTGAAACCTATCTCAATGAATCACTTCTGGAATGTGTTGATTTCTTTACCTCATCTGGCATCATGACATGACTCATCTCCAGCCCAGAGAGCAAACTGACTGCTTGAATGGAAAATGTCAGCTGAAACAGGCTCTTGGAAGAACAGCAAGGGCTGTTTTTATCCTCAACTTGAAGTCTGATTAACCATTGCTTTGCAACATGACAGCAAATTACAATAATTGTAACTGGGTAACATTATGCACTCCCTTTGCACTTGTGTAAATGACTACATAAGATGCAAGGTGATGGTGAATTGGACCTTTTAGTTTTGTCATTTACGCCTATTTTTTTAAAATAGCTTGTCCTTTCTGCTTATATTATTTATATAGTATCCACAGTTGATTTCTGAAATCAATATAATTAATTTACTGATGGGACTTAAGATTCTGAAGTCACTTAGGTGTTAAAAATGTTTATTCTAAAGCCATGTTCATTCTTGTTCAGTTAAGATTCTTCAAGCTTTACTTCTGATTCATATTGGAAGAGACTCCATATCAATTGCTCCAACAGTTGGATACTTAACAAAATGAATGGCGTGATCGGATGTATGACTAATGCATTTGTGTATTTAAGCATCAGTTGATGCTAATGGAAGTTACTCCAAGAAGAGTCTTTGGAGTATACTGATTCAGTAATTGTTGTTGTTTTCTAGATAATGCTTTAGGACTACTTTTTTTAAAAAGTCCACTACAATAAGAATTTATTAAAACAACCCTATGTTGTAATATTAACAACGTTTAATTATGACCACTGTTAGTTATGACCATACTCTACTTGATTAACAGCCTTCTTGCTTTCTTGTAATTTCTTTGGCAATAACCCCACTCCTGGAGAGAGCTACTTGAACTGTTCAATATCAAATAAATTCATTACAAACATAACCCCTCTTTTTTGTTAGCTAGTCATTTGTGAACTGATCTTTATTCTTGAAATGCATTCATATAATATGCTGTCCATTTTAGCTATTTACTATTTGTTGTGTGGACATCATGACGGAGTACAGGGAGTAAACAGATAAGCCTGCACTCTGATCACTTTGACATCCATTAGTTCCCTGGAGAAAGATGACTGGGACAATTAAAAGTAATTAACTTATCAGGCTGGAGCGCTGGGTGAACTAATTAGCCCATCAGCTTAAGACTGGTAAAGGGGCACAGGAAGGAAGTGCTAAGGGAGAGAGCATGAATTTTCATCTTAAAAATTATTCACAATAAAATTAGTGCAAATTTTCAGAATTATGACTATTTTTACTAATACCCAGTAGGAGTTTGAATACTCATGGCTAATGATAACTCATGGATCATGTGAAAAAGTAGGGAGTCATCACTGAGTGGAGGTGTTTCTAGAGGAGTTCAATGGGATTAGTACTAGGGATTGGTACTAGGTGAAATACTAGTCAATATTTTCCTCAATGATCTTAAAGAAAATATAAAAATCAATGTTGATAAGTGTTGCAGCTGACACAAAGACTGGTGAAGTGGTAAATAAGGGTGAGGACATGGCAGTCATACAGAGTGATTGAGATTGTTTTGTAAGCTGGGCCCATTCAAACAAAACATGTTTTAAAGAAGCCAAATGCAAAGTTATACATCTTGCTACAAGCCCTACCTACGTAATTGGGGGCTGTATCTTGGAAATCAGTGACTCTGAAATGGATCTAGGGGTCATAGTGGACAAACAACCCAATATCAGTCCCCAGTGTGATTCTGTAGCAAAAAGGGTCAGTGCAATTTGTGGATACGTAAACGAGGGTAAACATTGGTAATGGAATAATGGGCCAACTTCTGCTGTCCATGTTTTTAAAAATAATGTTGAAAAATTGGAGAGGGTGCAGAAAAAAGCCACAAAAATTATTCAAATGACTTACATGAGTGACTTAAAGAGCTTAATAGATTAGTTTCTCAAAAAGAAGATTGAGAGGTGACTTAATTACAAGTATAAGTACCTTTATGGGGAGAAAATACCAGGAACTAAAGGCTCATTAATACAGAGAATGGAATACAGTTAATATAGAGGACTTCAGCTAGAAGCTAGTCAGACCAATTCAAATTAGAAATTAAGCAAAAAATTTTGACTGTGAGGGTGATTAATCACTGGGACAAACTTCCAAGAGAAATGATGCATTCTTCATTTCTTGCAGTCTTCAAATCACGATTAGATGCCTTTCTAGAAGACATGCTTTAACCAAACACAAGTTATTGGGCTTCATAGAGGACTAACTAGATTAAATTTAATGGCTTTTGATATACAAGATGATCAAATGGTTCCTTCTGGCCTTTAATGCTATGAATCTATGAATATCATTGAATGAATCACTGTTCAGCATTCTTACTGAGGAATCTTTTACTATCTAACCAGCTCTGCGCTTAGCTTTAATGAGGCTTTTTTCTTTCCTCTGCTGCTCTTGTACAACATTTTCTGCAATGATTATCATGCTGTGTGAATGTCTATGGCATTATCCATGGCTGTTATAATTAGGCATGGGCACAAAACACATCAGATCTGAAGCCTGAACTCGGGATTTAAATGCTGTAGCTCAGGACCATCACTAATTATAATATCAATGCTATATTTTTTCCTTCTCCCACTCTGTTAGTATAAAGTATTATTGCAATATAGTATTCAGCATGAAGGAGCCAGTGCACAAGTGTTGTCAGCAACCATCATGTTGAAAAACAGCTGAGCAATGCAAGCGAAAATATTTCTTCACTCTCTTTCAGGCAAATATATTATCACCTGGATAGTATGTTGATTTTAGAACAGGCCCCTTAAGTGATGTTAGATGAGTTTTTACTGTACTTAATTCTACCCAATAACTTTCAGAGCAATGACATGGAAAAGAACATTTCCAAGGGTTGGATTATTCCCTGGGATTCAACGGTGAATGATAGAGCCTTTTACTTCAGTGTCACCAATCCGTTCCAGGATGGTAGTGATATAAAGCAGCTATCATCAGACGGCTGTTTGGTGGCCTATGCCAGATAAGTCAATGGTTTCAGTCACATTTGCAATCAACAGGTGTCCATGTCACAAAAACGATCTTCACAACTGATACTGACACCCTTCTAAGAAGCTTCAGATGAAGGCCAGTGATGATCACAGAATCAGAACTGGAAGGGACCTTGAGAGGTCATCTAGTCCAATCCCCTGCACTCAGGGCAGGACTAAGTATTATCTAGACCATCCTTGACAGGTGTTTTCCAACTTGCTCTTAAAAATCCCAGTGATGAAGATTTCACAGCCTCCCTAGGCAATATTGCAGTGCTTAACCACTCTGGCAGTTAGGAAGTTTTTCCTAATGTCCACCCTAAACCACCTTTCCTGCAATTTAAGCCCATTACTTCTTGTCCTATCCTCAGCAGTTAAGGAGAACAATTTTTCTCCCTCCTCCTTGTAACAACATTTTATGTACTTGAAAACTGTTACCATGCCCCCTCTCAGTCTTCTCTTCTCCAGACTAAACAAACCCAATTTTTTTCAATCTTCCCTCATGTTTTTTGACCTTTAATCATTTTTGTTGCTCTTCTCTGCACTTTCTCCACTTTGTCCACATCTTTCCTGAAATGTGGCGCCTAGAACCAGACACAATACTTCGGTTGAGGCCTAATCAGCACAGAGTAGAGCGGAAGAATTACTTCTCATGTGTGGCTTACAATACTCCTGCAAATACATCCAAGAATTGTATTTGCTTTTTTTGCAACAGCGTTACACTGTTGACTCATATTTAGCTTGTAATCCTCTATGACCTCCATATCCCTTTCCGCTGTACTCCTTCCTAGGCAGTCATTTCCCATATTGCATGTGTGCAACTGATTGTTCCTTCCTCAGTGGAGTACTTTGCATTTGTCCTTATTGAATTTCAACTTATTTACTTCAGACCATTTCTCCAGTTTGTCCAGATCATTTTCAATTTTAATCCTATTCTCCAAAGCATTTGCAGCTCCTCCCAGCTTGGTATCGTCCGCAAACTTAAGCGTACTCTCTATGCCATTATCTAAATCTTTGATGAAGATATTGAACAGAACCAGACCCAGAATTGATCCCTGCAGGACCTCACTCATTATGCCTCCAGCATGACTGTGAACCACTCATAACTACTCTTTGGGAACTATTTTCCAACCAGTTATGCATCCACCTTATAGTAGCATACATCTAGGTTGTATTTCCCTAGTTTGTTTATGAGAAGGTCATGAGAGACAATATCAAAAGTCTTACTAAAGTCAAGATATACCACATCTACCTCTTCCCTCCCATCCACAAGGCTTGTTACCCTGTCAAAGAAAGCTATTGGATTGGTTTGGCATGATTTGTTCTCAACAAATCTATGCTGATTGTTATTTATCACCTTATTATCTTTTAGGTGTTTGCAAATTGATTGCTTAATTATTTGCTCCATTATCTTTCTGGATATAGACGTTAAGATGACTGAATGAGCCAGTTGACAGAATTAGCTTTCACCCAAAGCAGTGGCCATTCTTGAACAAGGATACAGCACATTAGTGTAGCCACTTTGTGTACTGTTTCTAAGCATATTGTACAAGTTCTGTGAATAAACAAAAGCTACAGTCTCAAATGCTATCTGACACTTTTCACTAGCACTGCACTCTTCTTTGCAAGGGGGAAAGAAACCCCTTTCCTTCTAAAATTTGTGCTCATAAATGTTCAGCTTCAATGGAGCAAAGATGGATCCATGTCTATCTGCTGCAAACTTGCAGTGAAAATGCATTCTGGTTGTCTGGAAGTGTATTGTTCACTGCGATACTGTACGTCATCTGGTGTTACAAAAATTGTATTAATGGACATAATATAAAAGGTTGGGTAAAGTACATTATCTTATTTCTCAGGAACAGTATCAAAGTCTAATACAAAATCGCAAAGGTACTTGCCATACGTTGGCTGCTGCTGTATAGAAAGAAGATGGTTTATACTGTACGATCCCTGATGGATTGCACTGTATTCTGCCTTAATGCAGTGCAGGTATCAAACACACCAATTTCAGAATTATTGTAGAGTTCGACTCTCTTAGGTGATATTCCACTATTGCTCAAGAGCTAGGATTTCTAAACTACCTCTCTTGTTGCTAGCAACCACACAGATTAGGAAATCATAATGCTGCTGAGTTCCTCAGAGTAGACCAGAGTGCACTGTCTCTCTCTGCAGACTGCACTGGGATGAGGTATCACACTGGGAAGTCAAACTGCTGAACCTAATTGAAAGGAAGATGTGTTGATTTAGCAGCAGTGCAGGCAGCCTTACATATTAAAGGAGCTCCAGGATACTTAGTCCTTGGGGAGCCAGCTGTGAAACTGTGGTCTGGATTGAGGCCTTGGCATACTGTGGACACTGTATTGGGATAGGTTTCCTCCATACTAGTATATGTAGTGGAAACTCATCTGTTTCCCTCCGGTAAGAAATGGCAGGGGGTTTTTTATTTTATTTTTTGGAAATACTCTGTTTCAAGGCAAATACCCACACATATGCTTGTCCTGGCTTTCTAGAATCTATTACTGTTCCAGATGGTGGTTTTTGTTTTCTCCACCTAACGTAATTCTTGAAGCAAATAAAGAAAAGAGACTGGAAGCTTGTATTAAGAGGAGGGTGAGGCGAAATAGTGACAGGCTTAATGAAGTGCTGAGGTCTGTCCGACGTGACTTCTGTCTTTTGCTTCTCCACCTCATGTTAACTGGGAAAATGCAATAATACTTAATAAAGGGGAGAGAGTTCTGTGCGAATCCTAGCTATGAATCTGTGACCAGGCATTTTTTGGTAACAAGGTTCTTTGCACTTAACATTTGACACGAGTAGCCAGGTGTTTTGGGGACATTGCAGGCCGCTGTCTGTTCCATTTCTGGTTTTAAAATACAGGAAGGCAGCTTTATTTATAATCTTTGACCATTGTTGGAGGGAATTCAGTGCTTTATGAAAATCCTGGATTGAGACCTCAGGAGCTGAAGGCCTCTCTCCCCACAGCAGTAAATCAGTCTTCCCCAGACTGCCTTGCCCTCAGTCTGTAGTGACCAGCTCAAGAGCTGAGAAGGCAGTTCATTGTATATCCCCAGTCTTTCTATGGTGTTTGTTGAAACTACCAGCCAGGGTGCCTATTAGTGTCAGTTATGAGTGTGTTGTATGGAAAACTGGTAAAATTACATGCTGTCCCTTTAATCTGTAAGGGGTTTCCTTGTCCTGCTTGCATGTTAGGGGACTCTGTAGGAAAGCTTGTAGTCAGACAGAGTAAGTTTGCAGCCAGACAGTCTAGAGAGTAAGGTGGGTTAAGCTGTGCCTCTCTATTTTAGGGAGCAGCCTGATTTGTCTCTCTCTGGTTTTGTTTTCTTTTTTAGAGTGGGTTCTTGCATGCTATTATTCAGAATTCTAAGAAATAAGGCAGTGTTATGTTGCAGACTTCCAGCAAAAGAATGTATGCTTTTATCTAACTTCTCTGTTTGGATGCTGTGAAACATAACCAGGATTCTATTTTTTTGTGATCTATCTTTGATATTTCTGAGTTGCCTGTTACCTTGGTGATATGGATGCTCTCTCAGTGGGATCTGGACTGAAAGCAGCACCCTCACTTCACATAGGCTACTTGAGCAGTCATTATATAGCAACTGTCAGTGACCTGAGCTGGATTTCAATCAGCAACCTAGGTGTGATGGCTTTTTTATTTCCCATATAGAAATGGATGGGAAATATTTTCAGGTTTCAAATTTTTTCCTGTTCCACATTGGGAGGAAACTGAGACCTTTGTGTGAAAATCAGAGTCAGCAGTCAGGAATAGCCAATATCCCAATGGTTAGGGCATTCACCTAGGATGTGGGAGACTCAAAAACTTGAACCTAATAACCAGGCTATAAAGATGCTCTCTCTATTTCTGTGATTTTGAGTAGAAACACCATTCTGGACTTAAGAAACCTTCCCCATTAAAGTTTTGTCAAAACCAATCCTTTCCCCAATAAAACTTTCAGTTTTGACAAATCAGCATTATAACCCATTTTGTTGAAAAATTCCTGACCAGTTCTTCTCCCACTTACATATTGGAAACCTGGACTATGTTTTATCCAGCCTGTTCTGATCAGTTGTTGACATTTTTCTATCGATTGTATAAAGTCATTTTAGGAAGTCCAATCTTCCTGCTTTGATTTGATGGCCAGGTGGAAGAGTTTTATTTACAACTAGCCCTGAAATATGTCTGCTGTATATAGTTTAGGTTTTTTCTCACCTCCTCAGGTGTATTACTCAGAATTGTAAATTTGTGAATCTAGGGAAAAAAAACTTTTTCTTTTTGACTTTGGTATAGGCCTCATTCATACTGCCTGACAGTCAGGTCCTCTAACAGAGTGAGGATGAACAGGAGGTTAATGGAAGAATAGCCCTTTACATTTTCTAGGTTTAAGATGCAGGGTGAAAATGTGCTGCCAAAGCTGAGAAATTATATATGTGTCATTATGCCAGTGTGCTGACACATCAGTGCTGGGTCATGTGGAATATCAGTGTGACAGCTTTCACAAAGTAATACATCAAATTACTGACACACTCAAGTTCTTTTGAAATTGGGCACATAAATATACTGCTCATTTGCTCCTATCTGTGTTTATAAATTATATGAAAGAATTATTATGGCTTTCAAAATATAAAAATATTGAAAAAACACTGCCCTATATACTAGCAGTCATGCTCTTGCCCTGGTAAAGTGAGCAGATTAAAAGCATTTTCCAGAGAAAGGAAGTGAATTGTCTAAGAACCTATTTGTGTAGTGGTGTTTCTTATGGGGAGTAGGCCCTGCCTACGTAAAACTTAGAGCATCAGTTTGCTGTGATGTCATAAGAACATGAACAAGCCAGCTGCATATGTGCCATTTGTTATCTGTGACTTAAATATTTAAATGTGGCATAAATATTCATGATGATATTTATCGCCTTTTTCATGAACTTTGAGATCTACTGCTGAAATGATTAACAATTTATATTAATAATTATTAAACCACAATCCTCAAGGCCAGCTTCTGTTGATCTGTTCAGTTCCTTGCACGTTCCTGTATAAGGGCCATATCCTTCCAGTGATCCAAATTTCAATGAAGAAACACTAATGACCCATAAAGTATAATAATTAAAACCTGACTGTCAGCATATGTAAAGTTTTTGAATCAGAATCATTAGCATAATTAATTTTATACCATTCTAGTAAGTAACAATTGCTATGCACCACGTTATCTGATATAACTGTTACATTAGTGCACGCTGTAGTCTCTTCCTCTTAGTGCAGGGGTGGACAAACTACGGCCCGCAGGCCACATCCGGCCCGCGAGACCATCCCATCCAGCCTGCGGCCGAGGAGGCTGCCCCTGACCCTTCCCCTGGAGCTGCGCAGTGCAGAAACTGCTGTGGGGCTGGGGCTGCGCCCCTCCCACCACCCGGAGCCATGCCACACGGGGAGCACTCTGGGGGCTGGCGCTGCACTCTGGCCCTTCCCCCAGAGCCACGCCACACAGACAGAGCTCTGTGGGCTGGGGCTGTGCACTCCCCCTCTCCCCCGGAGCCACCCTTCACGGGCAGAGCTCTGGGGGCCGGGGCTGCATGCTTCCCCCCATCCTGAGCAGCTATTGTAAAAGGAGGAATGGGGAGGTTCCAGGGTGGTGGTGGTGGGGGCTTTGGAGGGGGCAGTCAGGGAGCAGGGTAGGTTGGATGGGGGTGGGGTTCTGGGGTGGTGGTTAGGGGGTGGGAAGGTGGATAGGGGTTGGGGCAGTCAGGGGACAGGGAGCAGGGGAATTGGGTAGGGGGTTGGTCCTAGGGGGGTGGTTAGGGGTGTGTGTGGAAGGAGCAGTCAGGGGATGGGAGAGGAGGGTTGGATGGGTCAGGGATTCTCAAGGGGCGGGAAGTGGGAAGGGGATAGATTGGGGGTGGGGCCTTCCCTATCCAGCCCTCAATATAATTTCGCAACCCCAATATGGCGTTCGGGCTAAAAAGTTTGCCCGCCCCTGTTTTAGTGCAGATTTGTAGGAGACTTTGTTGTCAGTAATACCCGAATGTCTTTACATTCATACTTGCTATTATAGTACTTTAAAAAGTCAATACATTGTTATGCTGCAAATGTGGAAGTGATAAATCTCAGAACCATGAGATAAATTATATTTATCATGTACTTTTGACCGCCTCATATACCCTCTTCCTATTAATTTATCTCCTGTTGTAACTCACTTGAGTTACTGGGACTATTCATAACATCCCAAGCCCCTGAGATGCCTCAAATAACTATCATGTAAAAATAAGATGCAAACAAACTTTTTTCTTTTTCACTTCATCCCTAATCCCCTGAATGTGGAATTTCTCCATTCATGAACACTCCCACCATCCCAAACTCATGCTGATAAAATGGGCATGCCACCCCCTGAGGTATTCCTTCCTGATTATGGCACCGGTAATGGAGTATTAAGCAGAATGCAGCACCTTTCAGATCTAGGTCATGAGTGTGAACGACCTAGATCTGAGTAGGCTGGCAATGACTGAAAGTAGGTTATTTGCCTGCTATATGAAATGAATTGGATTATGTCAATCCACGTACAGTTGGACAGGTTTCCACGGCATAATAAAATAGCATCACAACTGGCACTAACTGCTGTCCCCCTTGGCAATCTTCACAGAGATATGAAAGATTGAATGGACATGAAGACAAACCACTCTGTCAACACTGGAGATGCTGTATCCAGGTCAGGGTTGAGGCATATTGGTGGCACATCATGCAGCATGCTTGGCGAAGCTTGCACTGATGCTACCTGGTTAATGGAGAGAAAGAGGACTTCAGTTTCCAGGGCTTTCAGTCTGACACATTTCATCAGCACTACAATTTGTAAGTAAAAATTGAACAAATAGTTTCATCCTATAATGTCAGATTCTGATTCTTCACTCCATTACACCAGTTTTACGCTGGTGTAAGTCCATTAATTTCAAGTGAGTTACAACAGCATAAACTTGGTTTGACAGCGTAGAGAAACAAGGCCTACATCCCTTAAAGATATCATTTTTAAAAGATCAGGTCCTCGCTATGTTATTAGAAGTGTTCCTGATTGCAGGCTGGCCTTGAACAATTCAACTCAGAACAATTGCTAGGTCATTCCTATTGAGAGGAATGGAAGATGAAATCATTGTTCTCACCAGGAATTGTTCTGTTCTATCTGGTAATGTTTCTTCTCTTTTCCAGTGCTTTCAGCTTACTTTGTATTGGCTCAGGTCAAAAAAGGTTGCAAATGGAGTCTCTGACTAAATCTCACTGCTGTGTGAGTGGAGTTAATTAGCCTGATGGTAGTTTAAAATGTTGCTGCCTATTAGCATTGGTCTTCTTTGACTGGCACCTAGGTGTGAAACCCTTGATTACATTTCAGTAGTGTGTGAAAATGATCATTACATGGCATCTGCCTCCTGTTTCTCCATGAAATGGTCGCTTTGCCCAGTCAAGGCTCCTGAGAGAGTGAGATGAAGCAACAGAACACAAAAGCAGACACAATGAAATGCTTTGCACAACTGTAACAGGGCTTTTTGTTAGGGGTACCTGAAGAGTAGGCATGTCTTGGTTTTCTCCCGCGCCCTCCTCCTTCCACAAAAGCCATCTCTTTGTCCAAGTCAGTTTGTTTGAATGAAGTGAAGCTCAGGGTGGGTGAACCCAGATCAGTCCAAACAGCGAATCCAGACAAGATAAAATGCGCATGTTCCCTCTGCCCATCTGGACCAGAAAATAGGTCCTGTTTAACAACACATTTTAACTGATCCAGTTCTAAACACGAGCGTGCACACAGTTTAATATCTTTCAAAATGTGGTTGTAATCAACCTAAGGGTGCCTCATAGCGTGTAGCACAGAGGTCTCAAACATGTGGCCCGCCGTTACTTCCTGTGGCCGCCAAACTCCCCTCACCCTTACCTGTGCCCCCGCTCCCGAGTTATTTCCTGTGGCCACCAATCTCCCCTTCTCTCCCCCCAAAATTTGACTTACACAAGGCATTCCAGAATTAAACGCTTGTGTGAGTCGGGGAGCGTCTCTATGTCTTTGAGGGTTTCCATTTTCAGTGCCAGTATATATTAGACTTCCTGTACAAGCAATCCTCTGTGCATTTACAATTGCCCTTTACTTCCAATGAAGGATCTCAAAACACTTTACAAACTGATGAGTGTAGTTTCACAACATGTGAGGCAGGGAAGTATTATTAATCTCATTGTATAGATAAGGAGGATGAGGAATAAAGATGGTAATGACTGATACAGGGACACGTAGACAGTCTGTGTAAAGTGAGGAACAAAGCCTAGATTTCCTGACTCCCAGTTCTGTGCTTCAGCCATACTTCCACACTCTGTGAACTCAGGCCCAATGTAGACGTCATCATCTGTATATAGTACACAATCTTCATTTTAAAGATTATCACAGTTATTTGATCATAACCATACCCAGGAATAAGAGATCTGAAATCAGCAGTATTTCTTTTAACTAAACCAAGCGATAGTTCCACAGACTCCACTGAAGATGGGCAATGCAACCAAGACATTCTCACACTTAAATTGCTGACTATACAGCTACTGATGGTGAATATAAAGAATATGTGGGTGATATGTTTGGAATATAAGTATCTCACAGGAAAAGCGCAAGTGTGACTCTGAGTCACATCGCACTGACACTAGCATTTCTATGTCTACTTTTCTCATCCTGAGCTAATGCTCCAGGCAGAACATCCTATAATTAATCACCCACATCAAACTAATTATCATGTGAGAGTCAAGATTATTTTTTTAAATACTTCCAGTGAAAGAGAGGAACATTCTCCATGAAAGGGTTTCAAGAGAATTAGAAGAACATATGGAAAAGAGTGAGTAGGAATAGATGGGGCAGATATGAAAAGTGGTAGGTAGGAAAATACATTCAGATTATAAACAAAGTCGGTTTGTCAAAATTGTTTTTATTCTAGCACAATGCTGTTTACTTTCCAGTTGTTTTTATACATGGGATATTTGGTATCAAAATTACTATGAATAACATTTCCCAGTAGAAATTGCTGTGTCTGTGGCCATGCACTTGTTGAAGAACATCCATAATGTATACATTAAATCTGCTAAACCAGTACTTTCAGGAAGGCACCAAGAGAAAAAAAAAACTTTTGTAGTGATAATCAAGATGGCCCATATCAGACAATTGACAAGAAGGTGTGAGGATACTTAACATGGGGAAATAGATTCAATTTGTGTAATGACCTAGCCATTCCCAGTCTCTATTTAACCCTAAATTGGTGGTATCTAATTTGCAAATTAATTCCAGTTCAGCAGTTTCTTGTTGGAGTCTGTTTTTGAAGTTTTTCTGTTTTAAAATTGTCACCTTCAAGTCTGTTATTGAGTGACCAGGGAGGTTGAAGTGTTCTCCTACTGGTTTTTGAATGTTATCATTCCTGATGTTAGCTTTATGTCCATTTATTCTTTTGCTGTCAGACTGTCTGGTTTGGCCAATATACATGGCAGAGGGGCATTGCTGGCTCATAATGGCATATATCACATTGGTAGATGTGCAGGTGAATGAGCTTCTGATGGTGTGGCTGATGTGATTAGGTCCTATAATGTGTCAGTTGAATCAGTATGCGGACAAAATTGGCACCAGGCTTTGTTGCAAGGATAGGTTCCTGGGTTAGTGTTTTCGTTTTGTAGTGTGTGGTTGCTGGTGAGTATTTGCTTCAGGTTGGGTGGTGGGGGCTGTCTGTGAGCGAGGACTGGTCTGTCTCCCAAGATCAGTGAGAGTGAGGGATCGTCTTTCAGGATAGGTTGTAAATCTTTGATGATGGACTGGAGAGGTTTTAGTTGGGGGCTAAAGGTGACAGATAATGGCGTTCTGTTATTTTCTTTGTTGGGCCTGTCCTGTAGTAGGTGACTTCTGGGTACTCTTCTGGCTCTGTCAATCTGTTTTTTCACTTTTTCAGGTGGGTATTGTAATTTTAAGAATGCTTGATAGAGATCTTGTAGGTATTTGTCTCTGTCTGAGGGATTGGCGCAAATGCGGTTGTATCTTGGAGCTTGGCTGTAGATAATGGATTGAGTAGTGTGTCCTGGATGGAAGCTGGAGGCATGTAGGTAATTATAGCGGTCAGTTGGTTTCCCATATAGGGTGGTGTTTATATGACCATCTTTTATTAGCACAGTACTGTCTAGGAAATGGACCCTTGTGTGGATTGGTCCAGGCTGAGGTTGATGGTGGGATGGAAATTGTTGAAATCATGGTGGAATTCCTCAAGGGCTTCTTTTCCATGGGTTCAGATGATGAAGATGTCATCAACGCAGTGCAAGTAGAGTAGGAGCATTAGAGGACGAGAGCTAAGGAAGTGTTGTTCTAAGTCTGCCGTAAAAATGTTGGCATACTATGGGGCTATGTGGGTACCCATAGCAGTGTCGCTGACTTGAAGGTATATAGTCCCCAAATGTGAAATACACTGGATCCTTGCTATAGCCCGCGGTTCGGGATCCATGCCCGGTTTACCAAACTCAGTTGTGAATGCTGATTCCAAAATCTGAAAATGAAATGGGAAATCAAATATTGCTCTCCAGGCTTAGTGGTTTGTAGCTTTCAATCTTTATATTATTGTTATTATAGATGGCTTTGATAGTATACTTAGTAATACAGTGATACCAAGCAGTACTACCAAGAATTTATATACTAAAGTGAGCAGTTGTCTAGAAATGCCTAAGATAGATACTGTGAGGGGTTGCCCCCCTTTAAGGTGCCACCTGATGTACTGGAATACTACTGAGCCCACCTGTTCCTCCAGCCTGGGCCCCCTTTGCCCTGTCTTGCTGAGCCAGGCTCTTAAGTCTCCTCTACACACACACAGGCAGGGCTACACCCAGCTGCAGAAAGATACAGACACTGAGATCGGCTTTGTCTTTTATCATTTTCCCAAGTAAGTTCATTCGAGAGCACAGTGACTGGCTGGTTTCACCCACATAGTTGTTATTGGAGCATTCAGTGCACTGGATGAATGTGACAGGGTGCTAGCAGAAAAACTGCTAGCCAACCTTCTGTCACTCCAGCTACACTTAGGAGAGGTAAATTGGAACTGGGGAGGCCACCTGGCCCTGATTGGCAAAGCAGGAACAGCTGCTCCCTTTTTAGGCTGGGGCTGGATAAAAGCCTCAGAGGAAGGCAGCCAGGAGGGGTTGGACAGGAAAGCACCTGGAAAGGAGGAGGTGCTAGAAAGAGGAGAAGTGCCTCTGAGGGAAAACAGGGAGGAATAGCTTGCCCTTCTCTCCTGCTGGGAGACAAGCCAAAAGGAACTGTATATAGATTGTGCTGTAAAGGTGGTGGGAGACCTCTTGTAAAATAAAGCACAGGTGAGCACTATAGACAAGGTCTCTGAGTGACTTTTTGGAACAAGTGGGGGCAGGAGCCAGGAGGGCCCTGCAGGAGACCTGTTTCAATAAAGTACACATCTGCTACATCATGTAGTGTATAACCCATGGATCTTGAAAGGTGTGTTGTGAGCGGTGTTGATCATTGTAGCAGTGGAGATATGGCTGTAGGTTTTGTATCTGTTCTGGCAGGGTTTGGTGCCACTTTTAGATGGTACTCAACATTTTTATCTAAAAGTTCTTTCTGCTGTCCAGCCATCAGGTGGGTGGGGCACATGTACATGCTCAGTCCTCCTCCAGGCAGGTTGGCAGGGTAGTCGGCATGCTGATTCAGCCATGTGACAAAGCTCCTAGCACACATGATGAGACTGTGGCCATGTATAACCTCTCTGGGTCAAAATAGAAGATATACTTTCTTTGCAGTGTTGACTGCGAAGGGGAGGAAGACAACTCAACACTTACCAGGAAGGGAAACTAAAATCTCTATTTATGGCTTCTAAGCAATGGCGGCCAATCCATGCAGACAGTTATTTCCCATAACTTTTCCTTGTGTTTCCTACACTTGTGGATGATGCCTCACTACCACAGGGACTGACACTTTCAAAATACCTATCCACGAGGACTGCCCTGCTGTTTCAGCTTGTTCCTTTCTTCCTCAGTTCATTCACTGGTCTCAACATTGTGCTATAATGAGAGGTTAAGAGATGACATCTTTGTCCATGGTGGCTTTTCTACTTTGGTCATATCAGCTCCTGCTCTTGACTTCTCTGCTGGAAGATGCAGCTGGCTGGCAGGGATCAGCTGTGAGGCATCTACGTACAGCTCTTCCCTTTGGTCACCACCTTACTGAACATGAATGGTCAAGATTGAGGCATGAAAAAGGCATTTCTGTCTTCTTCTCTGGGGCCCTAATTCTTGTTTCCCAGTAATCAGCTATTCCTTTCCTGCGAAGATCAATGATAACTGCTGCGCTGCTCTGGTGCGTCTGGCTGGATCTTGGTCTCTCTCCAAACTCTGAGCCTGGAGTTATGTCTGTCCTGCTCTGCTGTTACACCTCTTCCTCTGGTCTTGTACCAAGGACTGGAAGCAAGTCTTTCAGTAACTAGTACTCATACACTGCTTTGTCTGCATCACCACATCTTGTCTTGGGAATCAAAAAGGTGTAGACACTCAGATTCTGTGGTGATGAGATCTCAGGGGGAGAGAGCGATTACTGTTGAGCCAGCTGTCCGTTATCTGCAACAGAGCAAGATAAAAATAGCATTTTAGTCTGAACTCTGGAGAGCCTATTTTACACCAGTAAGGATGAGTTTACACTGCAATGTAATCCTGGGCTCAGACTTGAGCTGAAATCTCCCTTCTACCTACAATCAGTTCTGTCTGAGTTGGGCCATGACCCTGCAGGGGTGGTGGTGGATTTGAATCCAAGTGCCCTGGATGAGGTCTAAACTCCACTGGTTTGCAATGTGAATGCACCTGAGCCCAGGACAGGAAGAGGGTCTGGGGCTCTTCACAGCAGCTCTCACCATGGCCCAACTCCAGTTTCCAGACTGGCCAGGGGGCAGGACCTCAGGGGGAAGATGTGAAGCAGGGGGTGGAGCCTTGTAGTGAGTCTGTTAAGAGTCCACCGCAGCCACCACCCCCCACTGGGAAGAGGCTGGTACCAATCCTGAGCCTCAGGCGGGTGTGGAGCAGCACTGCAGGGAATCTGGGACAAATGCTGTCCTGGAATCATTTATCTAGGACTGGTATTTGAACTCCATGTTTCAGGACTGTCTTGCCCAATTCAGGATGGGTGGTCACCCTAGGTACTTCCATAATGCTCTTTGGGCCTGATCCAACGTTTATCAAAATCAACAGAAAGCTCCATTGATTTTGAGGGGCTTTGGATCAGGACCTTTGAGAGCAATTTAACATTCAGGAAAGGGTTCTGGCATATGATTTAAGCTTTCCATTGAATAAGCTGCTGGCTTGCTTGAGCCTTTAGTGAAGGGAGGTTTTCCATGAGTGGACTTGCAGACGTTAAAGAGGGTTGAAGAGAGGAGAAAGTGACAAGCTTGACAGGCCTCTATTGTGCCTGAGGAAGGGAGAGCCAGCTAAGTACTTTCTCTACATAAGGATCTTTAAAGGCTCCATGCATGCTTCAGCGTGTGCTTCTTCTGACAGCCCTGACTGGTGCGGTTGTTAAGTCAAAGAAAAGAAAAATGTTTCTTTGTTGTATTGTTTGCATAACATAATATCCTAAGAATGT
The DNA here is from genome assembly GCA_007922305.1 of Dermatemys mawii. Lineage (NCBI taxonomy): Eukaryota > Metazoa > Chordata > Testudines > Dermatemydidae > Dermatemys > Dermatemys mawii. The sequence goes on from ML677333.1 coordinate 84,408,638, forward strand.
GAAAAACAACTTTAGTGACAAGCTAGAACATACATGTGCCAATATGATGGGAGTGGGAAGGAAGGATCCTGACTAAAATGACAGAGAAATTTTGGATAAAAGTTCAGCTGAAATTAGTTACGTTAGGGAGCAAAATATTGTAACTGTGGGAGACAAGCTTACCCTTCACACGAGACACTGCTTTGAACTTTAATGATATGCTGGAATACCTGGTAATATGGAAACATACACTGGGGATAATTACTCCTGGGTGAATTCTGTGCCAAAAAATTAAAAATTCTGTGTACAATATTTAAAAATTATGCATATTTTATTTGACAAAACTACACAATATAATCACACCAGTTTCAATTATTTTGGTAATTTATTTCAAAATACTTGTCAGAAAATATGTCTTTTTAGCAATACAGGCAACAAAAATATTCCCCCAGGAGTAAAAAGTTAAAGAAACTCCTACAACAACCCAATTCCCCTTTCTTTGTTATGCTTTTGTTGGGCATCTTGGTCTGGATGTGTAACATGTGCCAGCCGGGGCATGTGTCTGCCCCTCCAGTCTCAGACATCCACTTCCCCATCCCCAGCAAAGCCAGCCACTGGACACCCTTTCAGGCCAGGTACCTGTATGGAAGGCTTAGTACGAAGTTTTCTGAATGTCATCTCCTTCCTTCAAGATGTGTTGGGAACTGCAGCTGTCCAGAACTCTCCAGCTCCCCCTACTGCTTCCCCTCGCAGTGTCCTGTATTTGCGAGCTGGAGAGCCAGGATCTGCTTGATCCAGCAGCCTCTAGTGGTGGCCAGCAGCTCTGCAGCACCAATTCTGCAGGAAAAATGAAATTTTGCACAGAACATTAATTCTGTGCAAATTCTGCATTGTGCAGTGGCACAGAATTCCTCAAGGAGTAAATAATGTTATGTAGGGAAGAAAGGCCCATTTATCTGACACCAGGCTTAAGTTCATGAACAAGGTGGGTTTACACAGCCTGAATCTTTATTGAAGTTTCTATCTTCAGCCTCCAGGTTTCCTATTTCCATTCTGACTGTTTTTTAAAGCAATAATACCTTAGAGCTATAGATCTATTCCCTGACATCACACCTCTTTAAATGTAAATAACTTCTGTTTTTAAAAATAAATAACATTTTGAGTTAAGCTGAACTTGGACTAATTAATAGTGAGTAGCCTCCATGAATTAACCTATGAAGAACAGATGGGGTTCCATACTTGAGTCTTAATCAATGACTTTGTCCATCTTAACCTGTTACAGCTTATGTGGCATACCAAGCATAATATTAATCAATGTACCTCAGTTCATTGAATATTTCTTATGTAGTTTTCTTGCCATAGCTGTTTCTGCAATGGAACTTCTGGATTCTCTAGGGGTTGGACGTTCCATGATTGCTTTGCTTTCCTCAGTTTTCTCATCTGTACAAAAAAGTTTAATGACATTTGCCATAGTGATGAGTTTGGTATAAAGAGCTAGATAGACCTACCTATTAGCCTCATGACGTATAGGAAGGATCAGGTAATAGGTCTAAATTATTTTAAAATGAAAAGTGCTAAGGATTATTATTAATCATAAAATGAAAGGTTACTGTCTGACATGGTCTTTTTTAGAGAGGGGCCAGAACAAGGACCCCAAATCACAACATCTAAAAACATTAAAGGAGGAAATTGCTCCAGATATGAACCTGAAATCAAATTTTGCAGCTCAGGCTCCTGCCATGCTTTTATTAAAGTATATCTCCAGTTACAAAAAGATCCGCAATGGTTCTTGAATATAATAAGCAATTCTCAGCTTCTTTAACACATGGGGACAAGTTGTTCTCTGATATACCCATGAAATCCAAAGAGGGTTTCCATGGGTCTGAGAGGAAGATCTGGCCTATAGGGTATAAAATATGTATAAAACATTTTGAAATTACATTTATACATACATGCTAAGTATTATAAACATTATACATATATAATTTGTTACTCTCCATTGTTTGTCAGACTCTTCTGGAAGATTGAAATGAAATCTCCTTCCCTCCTAAATTTGTCTTTCTTTTCTGGCAAATCTTATTTTCATGTTTCCCATTTACCTTCTCCATCTTCCCCCAAGAATTCCTAACAGATTTTTGAATCAACATGGCTTGTTTTGTTAAAGCACCAAAATCATCAATAAAACCAGTACAACTTTTGTTAGCTAACAGCTGCAGTAGAGCCAGCAGAGGATGCACCAAAGCACAAAACTCTGTTTTGGGTAAATCCCTCAAATATGGATTATTCTTAGAAGTGTGCGTAGAGGGGATTGGCGGGAGACAATCATTTTTGCACACTGTTATTTACCTTTAGTGAAAAACAGTGTTCAATCTTTATAGCAGATCAAGACTAGGAGTCCAGGCCCCATTAAATATGTAAATACAAAAATTGGGAAAAAAGTTTTACATACATTGCCATAAGATAATTTCAGCTGTTTACATAATTTTCCACTGATAGTACCAGGAGACTGGGGAAAGAAATGAAAAAAGTGTTTCCAAAAATTGTTCATATATTTGAAAGCTGTGTTGAAGGAAAGCGCAGGAGAAATAAAGTGAATCCAAGGCTCAGTTCGCCTGACCTGAAACACCCACTGAAGTCAGTGGAAATCATGCCTAACTAAGGCCTTCAAGATAAGCCCTAGACTCCTGACATCTCCCTACAGCACAGAAGACTAAAGTACTATGTTTCTCTTTCTCCAGTGGTCAGAAGTGTCTCAGAATGCAGTGCAGCATCAGTTCTCAAGCTCTTTGTATTCTAATACTAATGGGTCTTGCACAAGTTCACACCTAAAACGAGGTTCAACAGGTGGAGACTGGGCCATCTGAAACCATGAACAGTTGTGAATAATAAATATTTTTTTTTTTTAGTACAAAGAAAATGTGTTGATGAGCCTATACTGACTGGTGTTTTCAGACAAACAAACAAAACAAAAAGTCACTGCATGACATCAGTAATGAGTGATCTAATGGAGTGAAAACACCTGTAAAGGTCAATGGGCCTGAACCTGTTCCTGTTGAAGTCAATGGCAAACTCCTGTTGACTATAGTGCCACAGGATCAATTCCTGTATTATGACTGGGGGTAAGCTTAATAAAAAGAAAACAGTTTGGACTCTTTTTTTTCGTTTTCTAATACAGACACCAGAGTTGCATATTTTCAGGGCCCAGGTGCCAATGAAACAGAGACAAGGGTACGTCTACACTGCAATTAAACACCCGCAGCTGGCCGGGGTCATTTGATTCGGGCTTGTGGGGCTTAGGCTGAGGGGCTGCAAAACTGAAGTGTACACATTTGGGCTTGGACTGGAGCCTCAGCTTTGGGACTCCACAAAGGGGGAGAGTCCTATAGCCTGGGCTCCTGTCCAAGCTTGAATGTCTACACAGCAATATTAGAGCCCCACAGCCTGTGCCCTGCAAGCCCAAGTCAACTGATGGATCCCAGCTGTGGGTGTTTAATTGCAGTGTAGATATACTCAGACCAAAAAGATCAGCAGCCAGAAATGCAGGTCAGCATGGGATGGGACAATAAACAGCTGCTGAAGGTCAGGATTTAAGAGTAAAGTGCCCTGTAAGAAGTCAGACATGCAAGGAGATCAGGAAGGGACAGATAAGGGATTCTCCCTCTGAAAAAAAGAGAGACTAGCAGAGGAAGCAGCCACAGAATAGAAATCCCCCAAAGCAGCCAGTCAATTAGAGGCATTGTTCCACAGCAAACCAAGAAGAAGAGAATGTGTGTGGGTAAGACTGTATGAACAGCTAACAAGTAAGTTACCCAGCAGGGAATTAAAGAAGGTGAGGGATATGGGGGAAGGAAGAAACAATGCTTCTTAGAATAGTAGCATTTTATTGTATCTTGAAAACCCCATAAGCACAAGCAACAGACACAGATGGGTTTAATTAAAATACAGTAAAGCTGGCCACACTCATATAAAGCAGGGGTGGCCAACCTGTGGCTTCGGAGCCACATGTGGCTCTTCAGAAGTTAATATGTGGCTCCTTGTATAGGTATTGACTCCAGGGCTGGAGCTACAGGCACCAACTTTCCAAGGTACCGGGGAGTGCTCAGTGTTCAACCCCTGGCTCTGCCACAGGCCCTGCCCCTACTCCACCCCTTTGTGCCCCGTAGCCCCTCCCCTGAGCCATCAGCATGCCACAAAACAGCTGACTGGGAGATGCAGGGAGGGAGGAGGAGACGGTGCTGATCGGTGGGGCTGCCAGTGGGTGGGAGGTGCTGGGAGCGGGGGAGGAGAACAAATGTGGGGACTGCTGACATATTACTGTGGTTCTTCGGCAATGTACATCGGTAAATTCTGATTCCTTCTCAGGCTCAGGGTGGCCACCCCTGATATAAAGAGAAACGAATCCTCAAATCCTTTCTTAATCTTAACTTGAGGAACAAATTTTGAGAAGCAAAACAGATCAAAACTCCACCAATGGTTAGTGGTGCTTTTATCCACATTTTCATTTTGGCCAGTCTCTCTGTTTGATCTTGATAAAATGCTTATTGGCTTCAAGAGGTGTTTTGCTTGAGCAAGTTGTGGATAAGGACTTCAGAACTTCCCTCTAAGAATGCAAAATAAAATATATGATTTTCCAAGGGAGACATTATTCCATCTTGTTAACAAGGCCTATCACTTAGACATAAATGTAAAATTATCATATGTAACATTTTATAGAAATATTAGAACTGAATATTAGAGAAATCAGATGAACATTTTTGAAACTTCTCATTTTTGTGTCTTCCTGGTAGACAACTTTATCATGACCATGCAACTCAAAAGATTTTACTCCCTAGTATGTAGTATAAATTGACTATCAATTTTCCATATCAAAATAAAGGTTCAGAGACTAAGTGAAATATTAGAGATCTCCATTACAATTGCAGTTTTGCTGATTTTTGAGTCTTGTGAATTTTGTCTATTTCCTAGCACACCAGCTCCTAGGGTCACATGAATATGTGCAAACTTCAGCTTTAATTTTTTCAAAAGTAAGTTTCCAGCCCTCATGAGTGTAGAGTAAAGCTTGAAAATATGTAACCTAGTGTAACCTAAAGATACAAAGGCCAGAAGTTAAATAAACATAACTCCCATTGTTTAAAAAGTTCATTATTGTAAAGCCAGTCTTAGGATTTTTCAGAGCCTAGCTCATGATTATTCCACACTTGGGGATAGCAGTCTTTGACTGGTCTCTATTTACCTCTCCTGGTTTCTGTGGCTCTTTTCCAGAATCTAGGGTGGGGCGGCAAATACATAAAACAAAATCTTTTTTTTTAAGGTCTATAAAATAAAAAGACCAAATGGAGTCCAAAGAGAAGAACTGGCTCATGTGGTAAAGTGTACTGTATATCATAACTAAAAGCAGAAGATAGTTTATTAGCTACATGTAACTATGATTTCTTCACCAGGTTCTAGAAGGAGCACCATATGTGATAGACAGGTGGAACTTTTGACTCTAACCCATCCAACAAAGTAGATTATTTCCCTCTCATAGTAGATAATCTGATATTTTTCTATTCACTAACTACCTTAAATGCAGTAAAAATAATAGCTATTTGCTTAACTTTGTTCTCACCCATTTGATAAAACTTGGTTCTTTTCCAGTGGTTTTGGTGGAGTACATTCATTGCTGCCTTTTCTTGTACATCAGCATGATTAAAGACATCAGATATCTACATTGTTCTGTGGACAATGCTCAGTTAAGTCATACTGAAGGGTCTTCTTCTTTACTTATGTTACTTGATTTTCCCCTTTTGCTATTATTTACGTAACTATGTAACTATATTATTTGCAGTCAATTTGTACAATAGTTTGAGATATTTTTCAAATACAAATGGCACTTTTCACCATGGCACCTTTTAGACAAATAAAGAAGGAATCCTTGCCCTGAATAGCTTGCAATCCAAGACCTCAATCCTGCAGTTGGCTGGCAGTGTCTATATGGAATAATACTGAACTCTATGGGGATTGATGTGGGTGAAGGGATGCACCAGAGCAATTACAGGATTGGAGCCTTATAACCCAAACCTGCAAACGTATGTACAATGAGTAACTTTACTCATGCGAGTAGTACCATCAAAGTCAATGGGATTGATTTGGGGGATAAAGTTACCTGTATATTTTCAAGATTGGACTCTATATTAAGACCAAAAACATCAGGAGGAGATCAAAAGCACTAGTTCATATCATGCCCCTAATTGATGTCTATGGGGGATTTTTGCTTGAAACCTGATGGTCTGACTCTGACATGATCCACTGGTTCGCAGGATAACGGCAAGGGACCTGGGAGTGATCACAGTACAACCCTGACCAGGCACTCAGTTATCTCTGTCAGGACTTCTAGAGATGTTGTGGAATCTTACTGATTTCAGTGGGGCTACATTTGGACACAGACATCTGTTCAGACATCTCAATGCAAGATCCAGCCTATGACACCTTAAGTGAATAATGTACACAATGTGAGGGTTACGCCATTTTTAAAATTTATTTTTAGTTGGTATGAAGGATGTTACAGAAGATATGGTCCACGTCTTGCAAATACTTTATTCCAAGTCAGTAACTTTACTCACATGTGTAGAATTATTGATGTGCATAAGAGTTTGCAGGACTGACCCCTCTGATCGCGTTAGGAGAACTTGGGTTTGTTAACCTAGGCCTTGAGCATCAACATTTATTTGTAACCCTAGGTTATGAATTTTTGAACCCTGGTACTAACCTGGGCTCTAGTGTCTACACTGCATTACGCAAGTCCAATCACCCACATTCCAGACTTCTTAGCGCCCTCCCCAAAAGTGGCCGCTTGGGGTGATTGTTCACCAAACTTCACTGTTCAGAGGACAAAGAAAATCAGCCTATGAAACTGTAGCTTGCTTTGGGCAGACTTTTAAAGCATTCCTCCAGGGGTTGGCAACCTTTCAGAAGTGGTGTGAAGAGTCTTCATTTATTCACTCTAATTTAAGATTTTGTATGCCAGTAATACATTTTAACGTTTTTAGAAGGTCTCTTTCAATAAGTCTATAATATTATAATATAGTCTAAACTATTGCTGTATGTAAAGCAAATCAAGTTTTTAAAATGTTTAAGAAGCTTCATTTAAAATTACATTAAAATGCAGAGCCCCCCCAGACCAGTAGCCAGGCAGCGTAAGTGCCACTGAAAATCGGCTTGTGTGCTGCCTTTAGCAGGTGTGCCATAGGTTGCCTATCCCTGCATTAGTCTAACTGGGCTATGTCTACACTGCAAAGCAACAGGGATTGAACCTTTGTTCCAGCTTGACTCAGGCTCTGACCCACCACCCCCATGGGGTCCTGGTCTGAGCCCTTGCTTAGTGCGATTTGTGAGTAGAGGGAAAGGGAGCCTGAGTTGGAACCCTGTGTTTACACGGTGATCAAATACCCACAGCAAGCGTCTCCGAGTCTGGGCCAGCTGAGTTGGCTCTCGCAAGTCTATACAGTTGCAGTGCAGACACCCGGGCTGAGCTGAGCTCGCTCTCCCTCCGCGCGGGGTCTGACCCAGGCTCCCGCCACAGCCCGAAGCTAACGCTGCAATTTTCCAGCCCCACAAGCCAACTCGGCACATGGGCCCATCCCGCCCGAGGCCACCTGTGGCCCTGCTGCTTTTCTTTCAGCGCGGTGTGGACGCGCCCTGAGCGAGGAGCGCGGGACGCCTCTTCCCACCCCGCTGCCAGGATTAACCCTCGCCCCTCCCCACAGTTGCCAACGGAGGCGGCCTTGGCTGAAAGCCGCCGCAGCCGAGGGGGGCGGGAAGCTGCCGCCGCCAGGGAGTTAAAGAGCCCGGAGCCCAGCGCTCCCGCACGGCTCCGTCACCCGGGCGGGGGGCTGCTGCTGCTGCGGGCGGGGCGGGCTGTTGCTGACGGAGGCAGGAGGGAAAGGCGCTGTCCGCAGCGCGCCCGGCTCCAGAGCGGAGCCCAGGCAGCAACTTCCTCGCCCCCGCCGCGGGGCCGAGGCAGCCCCGCCTGGGGAGGGAGAAAGTCCCCGCGAGCGGCCGGGCAGCCGTGGGCGCGGCGCGGCGAGGTAAGGGGCCGAGCGGGGCTGCGGGGAAGTTGCTGCGCTTGGAGCGGCTGGGGCCCCCCGGGAGTGCCTGGCTGGCTCCTGCCTTGGGCACCGCTGGGCTGGGCGGCGCTTTTCCAGGGGGTGTCCCTGCCTCCCCCTTCAGCGGGCTGGGGCTCGGGGTGCCCGGCGCCTGTGCAGGGATCTCCCCCCCCCGCTGCCCTCTACCGAGCGGCAGCCGCCCGGGGCCCCTGGACTCTCTTTGCACCCCGGCGACAGGCAACCCCCGCGCTCCAAGGCGCTACCAGCCCCGGGCAGGCGGACCGCGGGGAGATGTTTGCAAACGTCTCGCCCTCGGCGGGGCGCGCGCTGGGGGAGTCGCTAGTTTCTCCTGAACTCCGGGGCGGCTTCGGCGATGCAAATCGGCGCTCGTGGCAGAGCCGCTCGCTTGCATTAGTCCGAGGGGAGCCTTTGGCTGGCGGCAGGGCTGGGAAGGGGCACCGGCGAGAGGGAAGTTGAGGGGCTCCGGCTGGTCTTAACAAAAAGCGCTCGCGAATTTCCGAGAGGTGCCGAGGAAAGCACCGAGGAGAAGGCAGATCCCACTAAACACAACGGCCTAGGGTGGGATCGGGGGGTCGCAGGGTAACGGTGGATGGGCACGTGCTATTACCTTAGGGAGTACATTTTGGAAAACCCGAGCACTCAAGGACCATCAAGAGTGACTTTTGTTTCTGCTGCGGAGTCGGAACAATAAAGCTGGTGTTTTGCTCTTCAGAAATGCATGGAAGTGGGGCTTGAAAGCAAAGCACAAGTAAATAAATAAAGGCTGGGGGGTGGGGCTGGTGTTCGGTGTCCCAAGCAACTCTTTTTTTTTTTTAAAAAAAAAAAAGTGTTTCGTTCAGCAAATTGGCTCAAGCTTGCTGTTTGCCTTTGTGCAACTTTTTAATGGAAGTGGGTCTTTATTTGAAAAAGCTGTGCAGCCCTGCACTAAACCCTGTTCAGCTGGAGCTATTCCTGAGCTTAGTTCCAATAGCCTCGGGGACTTGCTGCCTGATGGTGACACTTGTAATGATTAAAGCATCTGAGGGTTGTGATAAGGCTACTATTCTCATAGATGATGTGGCTGCAGCCACCAATCTCCCCTATTATGGACGTTGTTCCATCCCCCAGTTGTTACAACCAGTGATCTACTTATTAAAACAAGGGGCACTTGCTTTTTTTAATTCTCTCTTAAATGGCTTTAAACAAGTCATATACTTGTTTGTTTAATAAAACTGTACTTGAAAAAGAAAATCTTGTCACAGGTACTGACCATCTTATATGATGAACATTTGCAGAACAAGGCTTTATAAAAGTCAAATGTCTAACACTACTGTTTTAGTTAGAGATGCAGGTAAACTCTGGTAAATAAAAATTAACTAAAAAGGAAATAAAAACCATTTTGCCATGACAATAAAAAAGCCAAATAGGTTATTAGAGTGATTTTGAAATTGGCAATTAAAATGTGTAAAGGCAGCATTTTTCAACCAGTTTATATGTTGTGAAGCAGAATTCTGTGCTCAGATGTGCTCCCATTGGTTTCAAAAGGATGTGTGCACGTGAATCCAAGGGTGTAATCTGACTTTATGTGGGCTCCATGCTGCATTCCTTGCCCACCCAAATTTCCACTGAAACCGAATTAGGTCCTTTTTCTGGAAGTTAAGATTTATGGCCACACTCTTTAGTCAATTTTCTGACTAAAACTATGTAAAGGATGTGGCTAGGATGTGAAATAGGATGCTTCCTCCCTAATGAGAGTTTTGGGTGTGCAGGGAATGTAGGAAGGAACCCATATTTTGTAGCAGGGTTTCACTGTGGGTTGCCTCCCCAACTCTTCCTTCATTAATACAGGTTTTTCTTTGTTTGTTAGCAAATGAGCCTTTTAGATTTGGGCCTTGATCTTGCATATACTCCTGTGCATGTTTAACTTGACTTCTGTGTTGCTGATGTCAATACCATGTCTCATGATGGTAAAGTTAAAAACATGCATAAGTGTGCAGAAGTGGGGCTTTAGATACCAGTAAACCACATACTTTAAGTGACAGAATATGTGGAATTTTTATGAAGGATGTATTAAATCTTAAGCTCTTCAGGGCAGGGGCTGTTCCTTACTGTGTGTTTGTGTAATGTCTAACACATTGAGGTCTTGATTCTGTTTGAAATCTCAATATGGTACCATAGTACTAACTACTACTACTAATTATCACGTGGGATAAACACGGTACTGAGCTCAACACCATAGCATGCAGCAATAATGGATGCTGCTCCACAGAACAAAATGTTATATGTGTTTCTCATTGCTTAAGCTGGTAAATAAATTGAAAACAGCTCTTAGCAGAATATGGTCCTTGTGCATAAGTAGGTGCTTTGGTAATAGTACTGCTATTAATAAAACCCTTTTCATGGAAATTCAAAAGTATCAGCAGCTTTGTAATTGTCTCTTTTAAACTGGATTTTTAATTTTATACATTTTTTGCTTTTTTTCATTTTTAAATTTAAAGAGAAAATTTAAAATGTCAGAATTCCTTAATCCTGAAACAATCCAACCACCTGACTAGGTTGATCAATCATAAAAAGCAATGCAAAAAAAAACAACTCCAAACCAACCCACCACTATCCATAACAAAATATACCCTGGAAAAGGAAAAATGAACCTCTCTGGAGAAAATATTTAGAAGAACAAGAAATGGAGTAAGTTGTGGTTTAATTTAAAAAATAAAAATACAAAATATTTTGCAAAAAAGATGTTGTACCTTTCTGCATCACAGTTATTTTCTGAGAGTCTCGTGGGGATTGACTGACTTTCCTTCATGCTGCAGGAGTTCTCTGTAGCTGCTGGTTGGGGGAAAGCTTCATGGCTCTCTTATAGGTCAGTCCCATGTTCCTCCCATGTGGTCATATATGCCTCATGTGGAGGGGTTTTTGGCCTATAGCCAGCTGGAAGTTAAACCAAATCATATAATTTACTTGGAAGTACATTATTTTCATAATTTAAATAGAAATGAAATTATGCTTTTTGTCCACAGTTGTATTTATTTTTATTCTGAGTTTAGTTTTTATAAAAATAATGAAAACAGCAGCATTAATAAGTCTCTGAATGTATATTTAGAAAAATCACAAAGATTAAGTTGAAGAGTCTTGGAGCAGTGACCTTCATCTTTGTACGTTTTTTAAAGCATCTCACACAATGGGAACCTAATCTGATTGGGACTTCTGGATTTTACTATAATACATGTGAACAAGTGTCCTTCATACAGTTGGGGATTGCACTGTGTGGATAATAGACTGCAGGCTTATTGCAAGAAGTGTCTTGTTTTGTTCAGTGCATTATAAATAGTATATCCAGTAACGGATGGCTTGTGAATGATACTGTAAATCCAAGGTGGTGACCTTTAAAACAGGAAGAAGAGAGGTCAGGAGCGTATGCATGGCTGGAATGACTTTACTTTGTTGAAAAGTTCACAAAACAACTGGTGTAGAAGTCCTGACAGCTTCCTTATAGTTTGGCAACCTTGTATATTCTGTTTATGATTGTAATTACAAAGGACCCCAGATCTTTACTTGACCATCATTGGTGAAGTCAATAGGGACGACTAATGCTAAAGTTGAGCATGTGCCTCAATGTTTATTGGACTGGGGCCTTACTTTTTTTTTTTTTTTTTTTTTAAGGTGATAGCCAGATTGTTTGCTTGTGGGTAAATTGATAGCTCCATTGACTTCAGCCAAAGTCTCATTGAAAGTCTCATAGGCTCCTTTAGTTACTAAGAAGCTTTTGAAAATTTTACACAAGTAATTTGTGCTGTTTTAATTTAAAATAAATATTTACAAGAAAATCTGTAACAATGACTTTCTTAAAAACTATGAAAGGAAAATACCCATTTTTATAGATCTGCATTCAGTGTCTTTATGTACTACTGGATGAACAATACTTGCTACCAAATATGTCTGCCTTCCTTATTCATGCTGCTTAGTATTTCAATTCCATGAGTGTGCCATTAAATTTATAATACAATGAGGATCCATTGCTTCCTATTGTGTCAACTTGTTTATCTAACTCATAGAAAAATCCATAAACAGCCAAATCACAACAACAAACAGTTAAATATTGGAGAAGTTCAGACAAATAGTAGCAATGAGCTTATATAATACAACAGCTAAAGAATTTATTAGGAAGCTTGTTTCTGATTCAAAGACTAAAAGAATTAGTCCAGTGGATTGTGTATATTTTGTAGCTCTCCCCACTTCCAGTCCCAACAGCTTATGTATCACACTGTGTACTGCAGAAGCGGTATGCTTACTGCCCCCTAGAAAATGGTTTGTGAGGCCTTTATTACCAATTGTCTTGCTTGTAGTTACTGCTTGAGATAGTACAGCTGAAAATAGGTTTATTATTAGCACCGATTCAAATGAGTGTTTACTTTTCTTTCTTTGTTCTCGCTCCTTATTTATTTTAGGCTGTGGTGCACTAGAGCCCATATTTGCATTCACTGGAAGGTATCTGGGTTTAAAGATGCTTCTTCAGTGAAGAAGACTACCTTAAGATAATTTTGAGCATTGTTTCCCCTTCTGTCACCTTAGGTTTTTATTTCTTTATGCTGCTTTCTACCTCTCCGTTCACCTCCCCAACTTCTTCTGCCATTGATTTTCAAAGAACAATACGTGTAATTAGAATGATTCAGTGGTATTCAGGTAATAAATAAGTCGCGGTATATACAGTTTGCAGAAAAAGCCTTCAATTTGGAGAACTCGAGGAAAATTGGGAGGCTAAGAAATAAGTGATTTAAGAAAAGGAAATGCTAGTTGCTTTGTATTAAATGCTCTTCTTTATCCCTGTTACCATTTGTATTTAGATAGATGTACATTTATGATCTGTATCCTGATTTTTGGGCCAAATGCTAGAGCAGAGTGCAAAGCCCAAGTAGAAGTTTTTGTTCTGCGTGCAAATTTGGCCTATTGGCACAGTGCTAAGAAATGGAATGCTATGCCACAACTTCAGAAGGAACATAAGGACCTGAGGAAAGTCACACAGTACGTGGCTGGGGGAAGCTGGTGGTGTTGCAGATGGCAAAGTTGGGGGAACTTTTATTTGGACAGGCCCCCATAAAATGTAGGGCTGGTTCTGCTTTTTGTTCCACATGATCTTTTTACCTGTATTTCACTGTCTGGGGGTCACCAAATGAAATTAATAGGCAGCAGATTTAAAACAAATAAAAAGGGGTATTTCTTTACACAATAAACAGTCAACCTGTGGAACTCTTTGTCAGAGGATGTTGTGAAGGCCAAGACCATAACAGGGTTCAAAAAAGAACTAGCTAAATTCATGGAGGATAGGTCCATCAATGGCTTAATAGCCAGGATGGGAAGGAATGGTGTCCCTAGCCTCTGTTTGCCAAAAGTTGGGAATGAGCGACAGGGGGATGGATCACTTGATAATTAACTGTTCTATTCATTCCCTTTGGGGCACCTAGCACAGGTCTCTGTCAGAAGACAGGGTACTGGGCTAGATGGACCTTTGGTCTGGCCGAGTATGGCTGTTCTTACATTGTTGTTATGTTTTTATGTCACTGTGGCTTGATAACGCTGGATTATGTAATGACTTCCTGTACATGTTGTTTAGCAGAAACAATTATGAATAAATTTGCTTTAATAAACAGTATGTTGTTTACAGCGTTCTTCCTGTATATGATCGAGACAAGGTATATGAGGCAATATCTTTTATTAGACCAACTTCTGCTGGTGAAAGGTACAAGCTTTCATAGAGCTTTGGCAGGCAAAAAGGGTGTTCAGGGGTTTAAGGTGTGGGAGAGGGCACTGGACTGAGGCAGGGGGTTGATGAGGCAGTGCTTTGGGTGCAGTCTCTGGGGTGGGGCAGGGGATGAGGGGTTGCGGTGCAGGAAGGGGCTCCGGGTTGCGGGGGTGGCACTGAGGGCTGGGGCACAGACTTGACTCCAGTGCCTCCCGTTCACTAGTGTAGCCAGGCTGCAGAGGCAGGCTTCCTGCCTGTCCTGACAGTGCAGACCATACTGCGCCCCAGAAGCAGCCAGCAGGTCCGGCTCCTAAGCAGAGGTGTCACGAGCGGCTCCGTGCGACTCTTGCCCACAGGTACTGCCCTCCCCCTCCAGCTCCTGTTGGCTGGGAACCAGCCAATGGGAGTATGGAGCCAGTGCTCAGGGTGGGGATACTGTGTGGAGCCTTGTTGCCACCCTGCTTAGGAGCTGGACCTGTTCCTGACCACTTCTGGGGCACAGCGCAGTGTCAAAACAAGTAGAGACTGCTAGTTTTTACTGGTTGGCTGCCAAAGTCCCTGGTTGGTGAGCAAAGTGACCCAGTGCCTTGCATTCTGTGACCCAGTACTGGGTTGCGACCCAAAGTTTGAAAACCACTGGGCTACAACATGGATTAACATGTGTGGGTTAACACAGCTTTAGATGTGTTATCCTGAATCTTAATGAATTTTTTTTTAATCATGTTAACTTGATTGCGCTAACTTGACTTGCCCTTCAAGACAGGAACTTACGATGTCTGAATCGGCCCTAGCTTTGTGGTGGTTATCATTACCTGTTTTAATTAACACTTTCTACTCTGAGAAGAGAAAGAGGCAGGTATATACATGTTAATAGTACCTAGTCTCCATTCATGTGTTGTTGTTTTTTGTTTGTTTGTTTTTTGCCTCAAGGAAAATTCTTTGTCAAAGGTTTGAGATTTGAACCTAAGAAGTAGAATACCTTGTTCAATTCAGAAAGTAAAGGCAAACAGGCATTTAGAGTATTGTCAACTTAAAAACCCAAGCCTCTTTGAAATGCACGGGACTTTTGCCCTTGACTTCCAACCCAGGACTTCACCCCGTATTCTGCAAACAAACACATTTCTTTATCGGTTATTAACAATACCATAGACTATTAAAAAGTAAAAATTCTAAAAAGCCAATAAACTAGTCACTAGCTAGGGCTTGTCTACACTGGCACTATACAGCGCTGCAACTTTCTTACTCGGGGTGTGAAAAAAACTCCCCCCGAGCACAGCCAGTTTCAGCGCTGTAAAGCACCAGTGTAGACAGTGCACCAGCGCTGGGAGTCACGCCCTTTGTGGCGGTGGGTTTTTTTTTTTTTTATTTATTTATTTATTTATTTATTTATTTTATAGCGTTGGGAGAACTCTCTCCCAGTACTTTGCAGTGAGTGCACAAGCCACGTTAAAGCATTGCCCCCACAGCGCTTTAACTTTGCCACTGTAGACTAGCCTCTAGTCTCCTTGTTTATTTTTTGAATGTCTCTAGCTTGGACAATGAAAATCAATTAAGTCATTTTCAGCTTTTAACTTTCAAATATTTGTGCTTCAAGTACTGTAGGAAAATGTTTGCATAAAAATAACCATGATCAGTGGAACTAAAAAAGAATGTCAGGCTTCTGTTGGTCTTAGGTTTTTAAAGAAACTTATCTTTACAAAATAAATTTTGGGCCAAATTTAAGTTGACAATATCTTTGAATTTTGTAATGATAGCTTCAGAAGAAGAATAGAGTCAGATGTTAAAGCTTTTTTGTTTTTCATTTAAGAAGTTGAACTGACTTATATAAGCTTTATATGCATGATTGTGTAAAGAATTGGAAAATACACCTCTGCCTCAATATAACGCAGTCCTTGGGAGCCAAAAAATCGTACCATGGTATCGGTGAAACCACGTTATATCAAGGTAGAGGAGTGTGCAGCCACTCCCTCTGGAGTGCTCCTTTCTCCTTATCGGATTGCGGTATATCGGGGTAGAGGTGTATTAAGAAAACCACTGAGAGTGACCAATCTTTATAGTCAGATTTCTAACTACAGTGTTAATTGCACTTCAGTAACATTACTTCTGTTTTCCCATGTTTTTTTTTTTTTAAAGAAGCAGGATTTGTAGAGAGGAAACACGTGAAGAAGTTAGCAGGCCCTTTTAGTCTGTTGCAGGAATAGGAAATAAGACTACACTCATTGGAGCTAGCAAGAGGAATACATCTTAGCCCAGGGGTGGGCAAACCTTTTGGCCCGAGGGCCACATCGGGTCTACAAAATTATATGGAGGGCCGGGTAAGGGAAGGCCCCACCCCCAATCCACCACCCTCCCACTTCCCGCCCCCTGACTGCCCCCTCAGAATTCCCATCCAATCCCCTCCCATCCCCTGACTGTCCGTTCCAGAGACCCCTAACCACCCCCAGGACCCCACCCAATTCCCCTGCTCCCTGTCCCCTGACTGCTCCGACCCCTCCCCTGCTCCCTGTCCCCTGACTGCTCTGACACAGCCCCAGCCCCCCGGAGTGCTGCCCACGTGGCGCGGCTCCGGGGAGGGGCTGAGCCGCAGCCCCGGCCGGCTGCCAGAGTGCTGCGGCGGTGGCACTGCTCCGGGAGAGGGGCTCAGCGTGCGCGGCTCCGGGGAGGGGCTGAGGACGCAGCCCCGGCCTCCGGAGTGCTGCCCACATGGCACGGCTCAGGGGAGCGGGGAGCGCGCAGCCCGGGCCGCAGCGCTGCGTGGCGCGGCTCCGGGGGAGGGAGAGGTAGCAACCTCACTGGCTGGTGGGCCGGATGGGACGGTCCCGCGGGCCGTAGTTTTCCCACCCCGTCTTAGCCTGTGCACAGTGTCTGCCCAAAGAAAATTCTTTCTTTGCAGAGAGACATTGGTCCTTGACCACTCTGTGGGCTGGTCTACACTAGGAGGAGGGGTCGACTGAAGATACGCAACTTCAGCTATGTGAATAACGTAACTGAAGTCGGTGCATCTTCAGCTGACTTACTTGCCGTCCTCACGGTGGCAGTGGTTGGCGGCGTGCTCCCCTGTTGACTCCAGCTTTCGGCGAGCCAGAGTTCCGGAATCGACAGGGGCAATCGATTTATTGTGATTTATTGTGTCTTGATGAGACGCGATAAATTGATCGCCAATAGATCGATCACTACCTGCTGATCTGGAGGATAGTGAAGACCAGCCCTATGTTGTGCTAATTAAATCAGTTGGATTGCATCACCCAGATGCTAAAGGGAGCTTGCATTTTATCTTAAAAAAATGAAATTATAGATTTTGCAAAGGTGTTATATAATTTTTTAGATACATAAATACCACAATGTTTTATCATATTATTTGTTGTATGTTTAATGTTGTTGATTTGTTTTGATGTTCACGACTTGGAAACTTATGCTACAAAAATTTTGATCAAAATTATCTTCTGCTAGAAGGCACTTGTACTTGAATCTACCACACTAACAGCTACTATTTCTTATGTTGGATCCTGAAAAATTTGAACAGCTTTTAAATGTCAAAAAATAAGAATAATTTTCCCCCTTTATCCCATTTTTACAATACTGAACTTAATAGCTCATATTTTTGGTTGGTGAAACAGACCATCAGAGACAGAATACAGACTTTATTGCTTAACAAGGGTGCTTGTGATAAGGTTGTGGAACATTTGGTTATGCGTTTTGGTGCCACATTGAGGGTTCAGCTACACTACCTGCCGGATCGGCAGATAGCGCTCGATGTATCGGGGGTCGATTTATCTCGTCTAGATGAGATGTAAAAAATTGATCCTGAATCGACTTCTGTACTCTACCTTGGCAAGAGGAGTAAGTGGAGTGAGTGGGGAGTTGCTGTGATTGACTTGCTGCTGTGGGGAAGGCCAGGTAAGTTGACCTAAGATATTGCGACTTCAGCTATGCTATTTGCATAGCTGTAGTTGCAGATTTTAGGTTGACCCCTGCTCCCCCGTAGTGTAGTCCAGCCCTGAGATAGATTAGAGCTGCTGTAATTGCAAATTGATCAGGCCATAATATGGTAGTGGTACCAGTAGTTAGTATATAATTGCTATGGTTTCTAATGGAGTTTTTGCAGTACCTATTCTATGTAATTAACTTGTACTATTGTATGTATAATAGCAGAGAGTACAAAAACTTGAACCATTGAGATACCATTGTTTGGAATACAAAGCTTGTTAAGTAATTGTACACTTTCAAGCACATTCAGTGCTGAGCTGAGCTGTAGGCATTTTGTCTGAAGAATTTTGAGCGATTGTTAAAGTCCATTTAATTCCACGCCTAATTTTTATCCCTTGTCATTTATACAAACATTTATTTTGGTCTGACACAGTTTCTGTGTAATCTCAGTTTTTATGAAAGTTTGAAAAATACCCAACAAGCCATTTTATGTAGCTGTTAAAAATGTAAATGTTTCAAGTTTGTAGCAATTGTGTTGACCTCCCTTTGTAGCTGGTAAGTTAACACACTTGACAACTGCAAACTGGTCATGCCTGTACTCTTCAATGTATACACGTGCCTGTGGCAGGTTTGAATTGTCCAGAATGAAGCAAGTGATACAAGTCTTTGGAGTTGTAGCTTTTTTTGGTCTCTAAATAATGGCAACTTGTGTATCACACATCTTCTAGCATTCAAAGATGCATATGTCCTAATAACCACCTTCATTTTGCTACTTAGCTGAAGCCATAATGTGACGATGTCTGAATGGGTTCTTCAACAACCTGTCTATACTGACCTAAACCCAGTAATGTCACCTGACTGTATCTCCTCCTTCAGTTGTCTATAGTTTACCACTAACTACTGGAAGTGACATGCTGTTAAATCTTCACCCTCCTTTTATCTTTCCGTATCATCCTGAATTCCTCAGTTTCTCTGGAGGAGAAGGGGAAGTACACTCCTGGGTTCAGTTTGTAGAGGATGACAAAGATTTCCTCTCTTTCACCCTCAGCCCCAGATTCTCCAAGGCATATATGCACTTAATTTCCATGAAAATCAATGTGACGTATGTGCTAAAACACCTTTGAGGATCTGGGCCAAAGTACTTGCCAATCTCAAAGTCCAGAGCCCTTTGTGACAATGTAGGTAGCATGGGAAACCTGACATTTTAACATTTTAAATTGTCAACTCTAACACTAGTTATTTTTTCAGGAAGAATGCTTTAACTGTGCAGTCACACATTTTTCGTGGTGGGAGGAGAGGAGAGGGATGGTGGGATTCAAGCTCCCTTTCTGAAATTATTACTATTGCAGCTCAGGAGGCTGATGGTAAAATATTTTAATATAAAAAATAAGACAGTTTTCTTTAGAGGAAAGCTTATTGTTTAATGATTAAATACGGTCTTAAAAATAAATTAAAGTGATACTTAACAATAGTGATTTCAGCATGATTAATCATGCGTGCAAGTGGTCATCCTTGTACTCATGGTCCCCGTTTGGCCAGCAGTGCCTGTAAAGTGCTTTGAACAAGGAAAAAGTGCTACATAAGTACTACGCATTATTATACTCCAGTACTACCACAAAACCAAGAATACAAAATCACACACACAAAGTTTTAGGTACTGTGACGGAGTCAGACCAGAAGGATATAGGAGAGTGCTGGAAGGCAGGTACATTAGTCTCAGGGTGTGCAGGTCCCTGTTCCCTGGATAGCCAAACAAAGGCTACTCCAGGCCAATCAAGACACCTGGGGCCAATTAAGAACCTTCTAGAAAGGAGTAGAAACAGCTAGCCTAATTGGGACACCTGAAGCCAATCAGGGACTGACTGAATCCAGATAAAAACCTCCCAGTTAGTCAGGTGGGCTGTGGGTGTCAGGAGCTGTGGAAGGAAGTTATGCTGTTGGTGAGACTGAGTGGTGGACAACATATCATACAGAAGGAAGGAGGCCCTGAGGTAGGGGTGAAGTGGAGTTTGAAGAAGCGGGGACTGCTGTGGGGAAGTAGCCCAGGGAATTGTATTGTGTTTTGTGGATAAAAGGTCAGCCATCTTAGCTGATACTATTAGGGTCCCTGGGCTGGAGCCCAGAGTAGAGGGCAGGCCTGGGCTCCCCCCTTTCTGCCTCCCCTAATTAGTCTCTGAGATTGGGAGACAATAGAGACTGTGCCAGGAAGGATAGCTTCTCCTCACTGGTTTGTGATAAAAATGGCTCAATAGGCTGTGACCTTGTCTCCAGAGAGAGAAGGGCTCCGTGGAGGGTCACAGTGAGCCGCTGGGGCTAGTAAAAATCCGCCAGGAAATGCAGGATCCACGAAGATAAGGACAGAGCTTTGTCACAGTACCAAACAAAAAATCTAGTGTCAGTGCTGAAGTTCCATCTTTATCTCACTCTTTTGACTTAGTCTTCACCACCAGAAAAAGGTATGTTTTTACCACAAGCCAACTAACTGTGTGTTACCTATCCAGCTGTCAAAGCACTGTTGGGACATGGCACTGTGGTTTTACAGTGAGGTAAACTAGGTGATGTCAGCCACAGACAGAGGTATAGTGTTGGCCTTGCCTAGCTACCTCATGGTAAAACCTACAGGTGTCTTGTCTCCATTAGCATTTTACAGTGGGAAAGCTAATGCACATTAGTTGTCCTATGGTAAATCCCTCTCCCCCACACCTTTGTTATAGTGAAGACAGCCTTTGTCACCTTAAGATGGTGGTTCAGCCTCCCTTGATTGAATTAGCTGGTCTTTTGTGGAGTTTTGGTAAGTACACATGAGGCACACAACTAGCTGTTGATATTTACATTATTTATCATATGGTGAAATTAGATGCCTGGTAATTATCAGCAATCAAGGGAGTTATGCATCTAATTATCCATGCAGCATTCAGAATATCTGTCTTCCTATCATTATTTTTCTAGCTATCTATGAAGTGCCTAACTCACTACTGGTACAATGTAAATAATCTCTGCCCCAAAGCATTTACAGTAATGAACAGCAAAGGAAGGGTGAGAGAATAGTTTGTAATTAAAAACAATGACTAATCAGCAAGGTTTGGCACATGTCAATTCCATGACTTCTAATCAGTACTCCAACATAGGGTTTTGTGTATGTGTTTTACATATTTACAGTTGATTTGGACTCACTGCTCTTCTGAAAAAATGATTCTTCTCATGTCAGGTCAAACTGCACATAGTAATGAATCTTTGCTTATTGTTTTAATGGTGGTGTAATAAAAATGATGGCTAAGCAATAATACCATTTTGAGCTCAACATTGTATTGACATAACCAGTGCACTAAATGAAGCGAACTTTGATTCCATAACAGATTGTACATTACTAAGAAGCGTTGATAGTCTCTTTCTGGTAAACAAATGATTTTCTTATTACAGTCTGTATATTCCCACTTATAACCATCAAAGCACATACCCTCAAACTCTTTCAGGACAGAGTTCATAGTAACTCCTATTCTGGCACTAGTAGAGGAATTTGGAGGCAAATGACAAACAGTTCTCTCTGCCACATTAGTAAAAATGTAACTGTTTGTCATACCTGCTTGTAGCTCCCATTAATACATATCTGTACATAAGGAGGGGAGCCTTTTAATCTAGTCAGTGTTGCCCAGTGTTCACAGTTCATTCACTCTTATTCTCACTGGAAGAGTAAGAGTCTCTATTTATTATAACTACATCAAAGAGAGTCTTGTGGACTTACACAGTATTCTTGATAGGCTTAAACTAGTGATGTAACTAATCAATCACAAACTGCTTCAGTTTAGCCTTCCTGATACTACTGAGATCTGAACGTATGGAGTCTGTTATGGGCCAGGTCAGATTCTGAAGTATATCTGCTTTCAGATGGTGAAATACCCATTTCCCCCCCTCCACCCCCAATCCAGCCTGGCAAGAAGTAGAAGAAAGCATAGAGGAGCTGCCATCTCCGTACTCAATAGTATTTCAAACAAATCGGTCGAGGTAGTAATTTTAATCTCTCTTGAAAGATATATCATCAGTTTAGGAGAGTCATGATCCAAAGGGTCCCTTCTGACCTTTAAAACTATTAAAACTAAGTGGGAGCATCCTTTCAGCAGCCCATGCTGGCTCTTCTTTAGCTGGACCTCAAAAGCATTCTTATAATCAAAATTAAATCTTGCATTGGATGACTCTTAAGGTATTATCACTTTAAAGAAATGACACAGGGAGTGGAATAAGAACAGAAACTAGGAGTCAGAGCTCCTGAATTGTGATTTTTGGCTGTTCTGTAACTCATGATCTATCATGAGGTACTTCATCTCATGCTGCCTAGGTTTGTTTGCCTGTTGCTAAAATGAGTACAGTAACTTTGTCTACCTTATGGAAGTAATGAAGCTTTATTCATAGGTGAAATGGCCTCAAAGGAAATATGCTATTTCAGTGTGTATATTTTTAATTTATTCTTTCCAATCAAGCACTCACAAAATTTTCGGTAATACTGTCTTATGGAGAAAGAGAGCACTCCTTTTGTAACAGGCAATTCATTGGACAGTTGCTGGAGCTCCTGACATATGATAGCATCTTTGCAGTATTTTTTTCTAAACACTCTGTAATCATTTTTCATAATGTTACATAAAGTTGACTGTGGAAGAAAATTTTCCTTCCACCTTTCTGCTGCTAAAAAAATACCCCTAGTCATCATCTTTACCCCTTCTATTTTTTTGTATTGGGACAGCCTGTGTATATTTGGCTGTAGAGTCAGTTACTTTCACAGCAGAGCACTATATTAAAAAAAAAAAAAAAAATCCAGATAAATAAAACCAACCCCCCACCAAAACAAGCAACAAAAACAAATTGCTGAACAGTTGTGATTCTCTTGTTTGACATTTTATGGGACAAACATAATGGCTGTGTACCATTTGGCGTTCTGCAAGACAGTTCCCCACACAGTGTTGCGAATTTCATTATGCAGTTACACCAGTTACTTTTAAAACTTGGTTCTGTTTACATAGGATTTGAGTTTTACTAGGATTCCCATCAAAAGGTTATTGTCTGCACACAGAAAGTCACTGTTTTTAGTAATTCTGCCTATACATCAAAATAACCAGTAATTAAATGAAAGTTTAAGTGCCTGACAGGAATAAAACTGAGGGTCTCCCATCTCCCTAAGGGCTATGAAATTATGGTTAGCATGTGTTTTTATTTTACATACCAATTGGTTTAAAAATAGTGTAAATCATTATCCGGGCATGACTTTCCTTGAAACCTGATGCTAAATACAAATGAAATAATAGAAATGGCTCCCATGAACAAAAATGCCCAGCATTAAGCAGTAAGCTTTGCTGCAACGAAAGGTAGCTGGAAGTTGGATTGCTCTTACCATTCAAAACACAAATTGATGTAAAAGCTGGATGTCTGGGAATGGGACTGAACTTTTTTTTTTTTTTTTTCAGAAGTCTTGAATGGTTGCTTTCCCTGTTAAAGTATAACCCACTCATAAATACCCCATTTTTATATCTCTCCCACACCCATTTTATTGGCCTGCATTGCAGAATAGGGAATCAGCAGGTTGAGAAGTATGATACTCTGTGGACATATAATTTATGTATACAGTATGTGAACTGTGTATCTGTACCAGATTCCATTCATGGCCAACATATAATGTATAGCAATGCTTTTTTTTTATAATGAGGAATATATATCTCTTTATATGGTTAATAGAGGATATTTTTTGAGCAGAGTGTTAAGAAAATACAAAATCATTTTTAGGGCTCTGTATTAGATGGAGAGAGAGATCTTAAGAAATACAATCTTTATGTCAGAGTTCATACTGTCGAGCTACACAATTTGTAATGTGTTAAATTATATTGGAAGTCTGAGAGCAATGTCTGCAGCAATCATATTTGCTTGTTACACAACCACCTGTCAAAATATATTGATCATGAAAGTGGCGTGTCTTTTGTGCTTATGCTGACTGGTTTAAGGAAAAATGAGTTTTGTTTTTAGCAGAACAAATATGTTATTGCTAGTGCTGGTTGAAATATTTCCAATGGTAAACATTTCCATTGGAAGATGCTGCTTTGTCAAAATAGAAATCTTTTGCAGGAATGTCTTGAGGCATTTTTGTTTTATAATTTTCAGTTGGAGAAGTTTTGAAATGGAACAGTAATTCAAAATTGAAATGGTGTTTAGTTTAGACTTGGTTTGTTTCGACTTCCTAGTTTCATTTTGACTTGATGTGAAAAGATTTCATTTCAGTAGTGTGTGCGGTGTGATTGCTCAGTCTCAACAAGTTACCTTGTGTTCCTTCATTGGATAAGTGCTTGTTGGTTCAGATTTGTGATAGTACATGGGTAAACTGAACCAGCGTGTCTGGTAATAGCTAGAGTCGTTCCATCTTTGGAATTGGGCTGGGATTTTGTAACGGTGAACTTGCATCTTTGGTGAAAGGGAGTGGGGATCATCGGGTACTGTGTGTCCATGATTTCCCCCAAACTGATCGGAAGGATCAAATATTTATTCATTTTTATCCAAGGGATGGCCAACCTATGGCTCTGGAGCCATATGTGACTCTTCAGAAGTTAACATGTGGCTCCTTGTATAGGCACTGACTCTGGAAAGTTGGCACCTGTAGCTCTAGCCCCAATGTGTCCAAGAGTGCTCACTGCTCACAGGCTCTGCCCCCACTCCACCCCTTCCTGTCCCCTCTCCCTGAGTCTGCCATGCCCTCGTTCCTCCCAGTTAAGGTGACCAGATGTCCTGTTTTTAAAGGGACAGTCCTGTTTTGGGGGGCTTTTTCTTGTATAGGTGTGTCTCCCCTCCTCCCCCCGTCCTGTTTTTTCACAGTTGCTATCTGGTCACCCTACTCCCACTGCCATTTTGAATCTACTGCATTCCACAAAACAGCTGATCTGGAGGCACAGGAAGGGAGCCGGAGGTGCTGATCAGCAGGACTCCTGTTGGGCGAGAGGCACTGGGGGTTGCAGGGAGCTCATGGGTGGGCCGCTGATGTATTATTGTGGCTCTTTGGCAATGTATATTGGTAAATTCTGGCTGCTTTTCAGGGTCAGGTTGGCCACCCCTGTTTTATCCCATAAAGCCTGACAATCCGCCACCACCCTGTTTAAAAGAGGATGTGAAAGCTGTTCAAGTCACAGCTTACACTACAGAGCCATTGCCCCTACTGTAAACATAGCATACACCAGGGGTCAGCAACCTTTCAGAAGTGGTGTGACAAGTCTTCATTTATTCATTCTGATTTAAGGTTTTGCATGCCAGTAATATATTTTAAAGTTTTTAGAAGGTCTCTTAGTCTATAATATATAACTAAACTATTGGTTTATGTAAAGTAAATAAGGTTTTTAAAATGTTTAAGAAGCTTAATTTAAAATTGCATTAAAATACAGAGCCCCCCGGACCGGTAGCCAGAACCCGGGCAGTGTGAGTGCAACTGAAAATCAGCTTGCGTGCCGCCTTTGGCAGTTGTGCCATAGGTTGCCTACCTCTGGCATACACCAACAGAAGTAGTTCTTCTGTCTGAATAGGAACATCACTCCCCTGAATGATGTTACCTCTGCCAACAGAAGCACTCTTCTGTTGGTGTAGCTTTGTCTACATTGGAGTTTCTATCAGCATAGTCGTTTTGGTGAGGGGTGTGGTTTCTTCACACCTCTGAGCAGCGTATCTAAGTTGGTATGTTTTAGCTGTAGAGTAAACCTCGGCAGTTGTCTGACTCCCAAGCACAAAAATGGTATTTGTGATGGGTTCCCCCTAGGGTGCCACCTGGACCTGGGTACAGCTGAGCCCTTTGACTCACCAGCCTGGGCTCCCTCTCACCCAGTGCTGTTGTGACAAGTTGCAGACCTGCTCCCGGTCCTACACTTGTCTTTCATCATCATTCACACAGGTAAGGACATAGCCTGCATGTAACTGCAGCTGGATTTCTGACCATTCCAACAATAGAAAGGCTACAGCCAAGATAACCCTGAACTTCCCAGGCAGGCACCCTCCCCACTCCAAAATACACTGTTTTGCACTGCACAGGGAACTGTACATCATAAGCTCATAAAGTTTGCCCCTCCCTGAATGTGGAGAGGAAATGCAACAGCTTTTGCCCCTTGAGCTAAGATTTCTGAGCACTTCATTCAAATTCAGTGGTTTAGGTAAAGGAAAAACAAGGTTAACAACTACAAAAAATAGATTTTAAGTGATTGAATTGTTTGCTATCCCTTACAAAGCAGGTTAGAATAATAGAATATCAGGGTCGGAAGGGATCTCAGGAGTTCATCTAGTCCAACCCCCTGCTCAAAGCAGGACTAACCCTAACTAAATCATCCGATCCATGGCTTTGTCAATCCTGACCTTAAAAACCTGTAAGGAAGAAGATTCCACCACGTTCCTAAGTAAACCATTCCAGTGCTTCACCACCCTCCTAGTGAAAAAGTTTTTCCTAATAGCCAACCAAAATTTCCCCCATTGCAACTTGAGACTATTGCTCCTTGTTCTGTCATCTGGTACCACTGAGAACAGTCTAAATCCATCTTCTTTGGAACCCCCTTTCACGTAGTTGAAAGCAGCTATCAAATCGCCCCTCATTCTTCTCTTCTGCAGACTAAACAATCCCAGTTCCCTCAGCCTGTCCTCATAAGTCACGTGTTTCAGCCTAGTAGTAATTTTTGTTGCCCTCTGCTGGACTCTTTCCAATTTATCTACATCCTTCTTGTGGTATGGGGTCCTAAACTGGGCACAGTACTCCAGATAAGGCCTCATCAATGCTGAATAGATGGGAATGATCACATCCCTCTATCTACTGGCAGTGCCCCTACTTATACAAACTAAAGTGCCATTAGCCTTTTTGTCTGTAAGGGCACTGACTCCTATCTGGCGTCTCAGCCACTGTAATCCCTAGGTCCTTTTCTGCAGAACTGCTGCTTAGCCATGCATCCCTAGTCTATAGCAGTGCATGGGATTCTTCCCTCCTAAGTGCAGGACTCTGCGCTTGTCCTTGTTGAGCCCCATCAGATTTCTTTTGGCCCAATCCTCTAATTTGTCTAGGTCCCTCTGTATCCTATCCCTACCCTCCAGTGTATCTACCACTCTTCCCAGTTTAGTGTCATCCCACAAACTTGCTGAGGATTCAGTCCATGCCATCCTCCAGATCATTAATGAAAATATTGAACAAAACTGGCCCTGGGACTGACCCTTGGGGCACTCCGCATGATACTGGCTGCCAACTAGACATGGAGCCATTGATCACTACTTGTTGAGTCCGACGATCCAGCCAGCTTTCTATCCACCTTATAGTCCATTCATCCAGCCCATATTTCAACTTGCTGGCAAGGATAATCTGGGAGACTGTATCAAAAGCTTTGCTGAAGTCAAGGAATAACATGTCCACTGCTTTCCCCTCATCCACAGAGCCAGTTATCTCATCATAGAAGACAATAAGGTTAGTCAAGCATACCTTGCCCTTGGGGAAATCTATGCTGACTGTTCCTGATCACTTTCCTGTCCTTTAAGTGCTTCAGAACTGATTCCTTGAGGACCTACTCCATGATTTTTCCAGGGGCTGAGATGAGGCTGACTGGCATGTAGTTCCCCGGATCCTTCTCCTTCCATTTTTAAAAGATGGGCAGTACATGAGCCTTTTCCCAGTTATCCGAACCTCCCCGATCGCCATGAGTTTTCAAATATAATGGCTCTGCAATCACATCCGCCAACTCTTTTAACACCCTCACAAATTACCCAGCAAATAAACAAAAACACAAACTAAGTTTAATATACTAGGTAGATTGGATATGAAGTAGCGTCTCACCCTGACTGACGACGATAGTACAAACATACCTGAAGATTCTTAAGGGACAAGCTGCATTTGCTTTGCACTCCCATTCCAGGTCCTTTTCCTTAGGTGCTTCTCTTAGGTGTTCAGTTGTGGGGGAAGTGAGGAATCACAGATGATGTCACTCCCTGCCTGATATAGTCCCACCCTTTGTTTTTAAACTTGGTTACCGGACCAGTTTGTGAAAAAAATACTGACCTCCCAAGATAGAATCCAGAGTCATGTGGCATGGTCACATGCTCTTACATACTTTGCTGAGTAATAGTAGCCATTACTTACAGGTTGTCTGGAATGTTTACAGGAAGGTTAATTTCTTTCAAGGGCCATTATCTTTGCTGATGGGTCATCAGCACTGTCTGGCTTCTTCTTTGTTGTACCTGAAAGACTAGTTGTGGGTGTTACCCAGAGTAAGCACATTTGATATACAGATGCATAGTTGATATTCATAACTCTAGGTAAAAAAAGATACATGCATGCAAATAAGATAATCATATTTAGCAAATAATAACTTTTCTAGTGACCTCACATGAGCTGTCCTGTATAAAAGCATCATAATTATGCCATAATCATATCATAATATCACTGTGAAGAATGTGGGGTGCAGTGCCATTATTTTTATGATACTTCCTACACTAGAAGCAACATTGCAACATCTCTTAGATACCCTGTCTGAGGGCTATGTAAGTGGAACTGTCAGACTCCAGCACAAGGCTGCTCAGAAGCAGTGCTCTTCTGTAGAATAGGTTAAGGTAAGGGTAAAACCTCTCAAAGTTTGCTCATCCCCAGTAGAGATGATGCTGTGGAAGCTGTGAACCATGAACACCAGGCAGACAGCTCCTCTGGAGAAAAATATTTCCGGGGCTATAGTTGACCAGTTGATGTGTAGGAGGTGGTGATAGAATAATAAGGAGGCTATTGCAGGTTCAGTTAGTCCAGCACCACATGAGGATGCTTTTGTTCTAGAGGCTGGCCCCCAGCAGGCTGATGCCCAGGAACCAACAGGTCTTTGAGTGGTGGTCCTTGTGTGTATTCCACATACAAGTGCGCATGGGTGCCAAACATCTGAGTCCAGAAGTGTTTCTTAGCAGTGTCTGACCTGCATGTGTGTAGAGCATCAACTCATGCTCCCAACCGAAGACATAAGAGGTTATTTGGGTCTACAGGCATGTCGCATCTTAGGCGTATTTAACATACGCAATTTCAGCTTTACGCGGTCCACCAAAATAAAAAGGGGGGGATTTTTTTTTAAACTTCCTGTAGGGGGCGCGATTTCGCCTCCCATTGAAGTGAATGGGTTTTGGTTATATGTGGTTTCCGCTTTATGCGGTCACCGTGGAACGGAACCCTCACGCAAGACGCAACATGCCTGTATGCCTCTCCAATTCCCTCCTACTGCTTCATGGTCTGAGTTGGAACCCACTGTTCCTTTCCTCTCTCTTAGTTTTCTAAGAGAGTGACTCACTTCTACTTCATTGTAAGTAGGTGTACATAGTTTAACTAAACACTGAAGAAGAAAAAAACCTAACTTTGTTCTGCTTTCCCTGTTTGGGGATCATATTCCTGGGCTATGCTTCAGATTTTGGGCTTCAAAAACTGGTTTATACTGGACTCCTTTTCTGTGAGTGACAATCCCCAGTGGTGCTGATATTGCCTTGGTGATGCACACTTCGTAGCTTGATGCACTGTTGGTAAGTCCCTCCTGCCCAGGAGGTCTGCCTTCATAATACCTCATCTCCCCCTCTCCACTGCTTTAAAGTGGCCATCATTGGCAGTGAGCACCCATCAGAGCACCGTGCAAGTCCTGGAACTGCTGGTACCAAAGATAAGTCCAGGCATGAGAGCAAAGATCACTCTCATGGGCATGAGAGCAGATTCCTGTTGTGAACTGCTCTCAAGCACAGCATTTCCTCCCTGAACTGTACTATGCAATGTGAGATGATGTGCATGGAGCCAGCCAGAATGGTGCCCAAGATTCCCTGCACGGAGAGTCAAGCGCAAATGGGATTCGATGGTACCAATGGTGACTTGGTACGCAAGCATTTGGAAAGTTTACCGGCAGGTGCACCACCTGTTCCACTGGTAACCTATGCCTCCTAGACAGGTTGGCTCCGCAGACGCCACCAGGCCTTTCCAGTGTTTCCAACGGTGCACTATGGACCCCTTGATACTTGGAAGCCTTTGTGTTGGTGGAAGATCTTTCCTTCCCCTCAGTCTCCTCTTATATTCATCGCCCTTCTTTCCCCTGCTCTCTCACAGCATCCTGACCCCAGAGGACAAACCACTTGTACTGCTGCTAGAGAAGCCTGTTCCCTGTTGCACTGCAGCCCCACAGTACCCCTTGCTGGAATCATCTTTAGAGTCCAAGAAGTTTTTGGAGCCAGAACCCACTTTCTCACTGGTGTCATGCCGGAGTATGGATGTATACCCTAGGCTGCTGTAGCCTTTGGCATACGGCCTGACAACAGAGCCCTGGCTCCGCTTCCTGTGCAGCCCAACACATCCAAGGGACCATTCCTTTTGACAATCCGGGGGACCCTGGAATCCGACACCAGGCACGATCTCAAGTGTCCTGCTACCCATCCCCTGTGCAAACACTGGCAGTGTCGGTATATGAAGAAGAGGGAAACATCAAACTGGTACTGCTGGCTCTGCCAGTCCCAACTGGAGCATCCTCCTTGCTGGACGAGGTGATCATCCCCCTCCCACTTTCTCTGCCAGACGATCACTGCCAGTACCAGGACTTGTTACAGAGGGTAGTGGCAGACCCGCGTATCCCATTGGAGGAGGTTCAGAACCCAGAACATCAGCTCCTGGACATCCAATCCCAGGGGCCAACTAGGGTAGCCTTATCAATCAATGAGGCTATCCTCCAACTGAGGTGGGCAGTATGGCACACCCCTGCATTTTGTGCCCCTACACCGAAGAGGGTGAAAAGATAGGATGACCAGATGTCTCAATTTTATAGACAGTCCTGATTTTTGAGTCTCTTTCTGATGTAGGCTCTTATTACCCCCACCCCGTCCCAATTTCTCACATTTGCCGTCTATGAAGAGGAGGTATTTTGTGCTTGCTAAATAAGTGAATTTTCTTTTTTCTGATCCACACCCCCCCGCAGCTCTCTGGTTGTCCAAGCACCCATGGAACGGGCACAGCAGCAATCACAACAGTCGTCTGGAAGGTCTATTCTTCTGCAGGATTACAACTCCACAGAGATGCCAGGCTCTGCTAGCCAAGTGTGATTTTTTTTTTTTTAACAGCTACAGGCTAGCAGAATTCAAGGACAAGCTGCCACTGGAGCACCAGCAGCAATCCATAGCGCTGCTATATGAAGGGTGACCTGTCACCAAGTTGGGCCTTCAGGTAGTGGTGGGTGCGGCAGACACGTCCTCTCGCACTCTAGCGACCAACATCGTTATGGCTACAATCATCCATCTTTCCCAGGGAGATCCAAAATATGATTTGAGGGCGTCCCTTTTGTCAAGAACCAGCAATTCCCATGATAAGATAGATGAATTGCTGGAAGACTCCAAAGCCAGACTATGGTCCCTTGGTATATAAACCTCATCCCCGAGATGCAGGCAACAGAAACAACCGTTCCATCTGTACCCTCACACGCCCTACCTGCCCTACTTCTAACACCCAGCAAGAGCCTAGACACCAATGACAGCAGCTCCATTTCCCTGCCAGTATTACATCCATCTCCTCAATGCAGACCAAATCACAGAACCTCCACTGGTGTCACCTTCAGCACCCCATTCACCCACTGTTGGGGCAAGGTCTCCACCGACAGTTGAATAATGGAGATCATCTACCACAGCTAGATACTCTAAGTTCCTCTCATTCCCGCCGACCACCCTTCCCACTCGTCACTCTCCTTTCTGAGGAACCTGGGGGTGGTGAATTCATTAGTCATTGGAATGATTTCCGTGATGAGAAACTGATTAGATTGGATGGTTTCCACTTAAGCAGAAATGGGATTATGCTTCTAGATTCAAAGTTGTCAGAATTTGTTAGGCAGGCTTTAAACTAGGTAGAAAAGGAGGAGAAGGCATGCATTTTGATTAATTCAAACGATTTAATATGCATTTAAAAACCAAGAAAATATGGGTTTCTGGAAAGTAACAAATGAGAATATTCATATTCTAAAATCTGTCACAATGTATGGTGCATAGGGAAACAAAAGATGATCTAAGAATGTTATCAAATGATGGAGTCTTTGGTCTAGGGGACATAACTGAAACTTGGAATAACTGGAGTGTCAGTATAGATAATTACATAGAAGAGAGAGCTAAAATAATAATAGTATTAGAAATAGCAACTTAGATAGGTTTGTAATGTGATATGGCAGCATAAAGAGGCCAATGGAATTTTGAGCTTCATAACACAGGGAGCCTTTATAGCTATAGCATGACTACATCCGGAATATTACATTAAGTTCTGGGCACCACCATTACTAGAAAGTTATGTATATGTTGGTAGCTCCGAGAAGAGCAACAAAAATGATCAGGAGACTAAGCCTGAGCAATAAGAGAATTGGAGGAACTAACAATGGATAGCTTAGCTAAGAGATGGATGGGGAGAGTGTAACAGTCTGAGTAGCTGAAGTATATAAATCTCATGCAAAGAGCATTATTACATAAAGTTCCACAAGGGATTATAAATAGGAAGAACTGGAAGAAGTTAAGTAAACTTTAGACTGAATATCAGGAAAAACATTTTTATAGTCACATCTATTAGGCTGTAGAATAGTTTTCCAGTGAAGTAATGGGAGCCCCATTCCTGGAAACACTTAAAGCTAGACAAGACAGAACATTAGAAAATGGCCAGTAGGGAACAGACTTTGATTGGCAAGATTCAGATTGGATGACATTTTGTCAGCAATATTTGGTTGTCAGCTATTTTTGTTTGATGAAATGTTGACCCGAGGGGTGTGGGGGTGTGTGTGTGTGTGTGTGTGTGTGTGTGTGTGTGTGGAAGGGTGTCTTAAGGCTGTAAATCATAAATTCAAGTCCCAGTTTCCATACTGCTGGGAAGGAAATATTTGTGGCTAAATGTCGCTGACAAAACCTTATGCTTAAAAATGTAATGTAATGTCTTTCAAGAAGATCTCACCATGTGCAATTATCCTTGTGAAAACCTTGTAACCAAAGGTCAACATTGACAGAGCATTTGGTTAATCCTTTGCCATAAATGACCGTGAGGACATCCATGGCTAAAAACAAGTTTGAGTGATGCTGTGAGTATCCTTGTAGTGCTGCTTCCAAATTTGCTCTTTCTAGTAGTCAAGGTGGTATTTAACCTTTTTATTTTCTGTATCGCTGTATAGCAGGGTTTGGCAACCTACGGCATGAGTGCCAAAGGCAGCACACAAGCTGATTTTCAGTGGCAGTCACACTGTCCGGGTCCTGGCCACCAGTCTGGGGGGCTCTGTATTTTAATTTAATTTTAAATGAAGCTTCTTAAACATTTTTTAAAACTTATTTACTTAACTAAACTATTGTTGTCTCTAATCTATTATAGACTTACAGAGCGAGACCTTCTAAAATATTAAAATGTATTACTGGCACGCAAAACCTTAAATTAGAGTGAATAAATGAAGACTTGGCACACCACTTTTGAAAGGTTGCTGACTCCTGCTATATACCATGGTAGAAGCTTCAGAACACAGTGGTACAGAAGACGAAAATCCTTAATTATCACTTTATTGACTTAGGGATAATTCAATTCTCAACTAGTTGTTTTTGTATAAAAATTACAGAGAAAATAGAATATGTACTATACATATAAAAACTGTACGTTATAAAAAGCAGCAAATATGACACAAATAATGTTGCAACATTATTTGTATCTTCCATCACAAAAATGTCTGCTTTATTGAATGTCTGAATAACCTTTTCCTACTTCATTCCATTACAAATTAATAATACTAATTTAAACAGCTTTTGGACGTAGTTGTGCTCGACCAATAAGCACAATTTAAACATATTCTGTTCCTTTTGGAAGAATTTACTTTCTGTTCCTGAACAGCTCTTATTTTCCTCTGATTCACACATTGACATAATTAGTATTTCTTCCAGTTTTTACTCCACTATTAGTGGGAGTGCTGTATTATGGAGAAGATGAGTCTCTTACAAATAGAGCACACACGATTACATACTACGGAGAGCTGTATGGAACTCAGTGCTCTTGGTTTATAGGATGAGATGTTGGCAAACTTTTGTTGTTGTTCATTTGTGTTCTTTGTACCATCATGAAGTTTGCCTTGAGGTGTTTTTTAAATCTGAAAGAAGGGGTTTGTATATTTCAGCAATGCAAAGAACCACCTCACTAGTCTGCACATTCCATACTTTGCTAGCCTGCCGCTCTCTCCACTTCTCAGCTGAGTTGATAGTAGAATTGCATTAGATGAGGTGTCCTTTTACTAAGATTCATTCTTACTAAATATACTACATTACACCCAGTCTGTTATAAAAATATCAAGAATTAAAAATAAACCATAACAATCAAAACTATAACCGTCTGCTGTGCTCAGATATAGTACGGAGTGGTGCCTGTAGGGAGCCATTTGTGGCTGGAGGCTGAGCCATAGAGCAGGTCTGTAGCAGAACTGGGAAATGAGCCCAGAACTTCCAAGCCTTGGGTAAACGGCGGATGTTTTTGTCATGGAACAAACATTTGTGGAATGTCCAGACTAGCTTTTACAAATATGGTGACCATTTCTAGTTCCTTGGCAATCAGTTAATTTGAAGGGGAGAAAAATCTCTTGTGTGGACAAGATCAGAAATTAAAAATCTGGGTTTTAAAGGTATGTAGGCATTGCTCCAATAAGCATTGCAAGGCGCTAGTGACTCGTGACTAAATAGCTAATTCCCATTTTCAAAAGTGACTTTCAATTAGAAGCTTGTCTACACATAAAACTTACATAGTTAGGTTGACCTCACTCAGAGGTGTGAAAGGTTCACATGTAGTTAAGATGACATATGCTCCAGTATAGACACTTCTAGGTCGATGGAAGAATTCTTCCATCAACTCAGCTAGCACCTCTTGAGGGGGTAGATTTACTTCAGCAACAGAACATCTTTTCTGTTGCTCTAGCAAGTGTCTACACTACAGCACTCTAGTGGTATAGCTGCAGTGCTGCACAGGGCCCCTGCAGTGTGGACATACTTACAAGTTCCTAAAGTACTTTTGAGAATGGGATTTATCCATTTAAGGATGTGTCTATGCTGCAGAGAAAACTTGGGGGCCTGAGTCAATTGAGTTGGCCTTGCAGGTTTGGGGCTGAGGGGCTAAAAATATCAGAGTAGATGTTCTGGCTCACCTGAGCCCCAGCCTCTAAAACCCAGTGATGGGGGAAGGTGTCAGAGCCCAGATGTATACACTGCTGTTTTTGGCCCAAGGCCCAGTCAATGACCCAGTCTCTGTGACTCAGCTCTGTGGGTTTT
Organism: Dermatemys mawii; assembly: GCA_007922305.1. Lineage (NCBI taxonomy): Eukaryota > Metazoa > Chordata > Testudines > Dermatemydidae > Dermatemys > Dermatemys mawii. The sequence continues at coordinate 84,443,654 of ML677333.1, forward strand.
TCTTTGCAACAGAGACATGCCCAAAGTTACTTAGGCTCAGCTCTCAGCATTGCAAGGTACAAGTGACTTGCCTAAGGTCCCACAGGAAGTCTGTGACAGAACCAATAATTGAACCCAGATCTTCTGAGTCTTAGTTCAGTGTCTCAGCCATAAGGGCATCTTTTCTCTTTTTATTTTTTATTAGTTTAGTTTAATTTCTGCTAAGATATTTGTAAGGTAGGTAGCTCAGTTGAATATAGTCAAGTATTGTAGATGCAAGAGAACCATAGAGTTTCATATAATTTCCACCTAGAACCACAAAACTGGGACCCCTTGGTCTCCCTTCCCCAAACTCATGTAAAAGATGGTAAAAGGGAGCATGATGGGGGGAGAGAAGTGAAGGCCCCAAACTGGGCTAAATTTGGCTTAGTAATAAAATTAATTTGAGTTGGTAAAGAAATTTTGAAATCAAGTGAATTTCAGTAGGTTTAATTTCTTTTCTGAAAAGTTATCAAAGCTCTTATAAATATATATTTAATTGTAAAAGGTGTTTGGGATCTGGGACCCGTTCTGTATTGTAAAATAAACTGATATTGGGGTAAAAATCTGAGTTTCAGTGTGTGGATTCACCCTCCAGTAAAATTCTTGGGTGAGCTGCTTTTTCTGAGTGTGGTATGTTTAAATGTAATTAACTGTGAAGATGAAGCAAAAGTGCTTCCTTTCCCCTCTTCTCCTGATAATTGTTACACCTTCTGGGCTTATTTCCTGCAGGGTAGGAGCCAGTGTCCTGTAGTTTCTGAGGATGCTCTCAGTTGGTGGTTAGCCATGTGAGATCTCTGCTGTCACAAGGATAATAGTCATCCCATTTTGCCTTCCGCTAATATAAGTTACACTTTCTAAAGGCAACTATTAGCATGTTTGCTCCTTGCCATATAAGAGTTAGCCTTTCATGCTTTGGATTAAGAACACATAATGGCCCCTTTAAGAGTAATTTAATTTAAAAAGTTAAAATTCTCTTTTCATTCGAAGACATTCATCCTTCCTTCTCTTAAAGTGAAATATTAAATTTTATTGATCTGAGTAAAATAGTTTCCTCAGCTGTCTACATTTTCAGACTTTTGGATAAAGTAGATACTACTGAAAACATGCTTATAGAATAAAAATTAGCTGCACCTGGAAGTGGCTATATTTAAGGTTATGACAACACAGGGAGCATTACCTTCTACAAGAAAAATATAAGCTGTTACTGATCCAGGGTGTCACACACAAAAAAAAATGTGTGAAATGAAAACAAAAAGAGTTTATAAACCTAGCTGCATCTAATTCCAATAATTCCCACCTCATGATAAATTTAAGATAGACCTTTGGATACCATGGTGGCCACAAAACTATTATTGCAATTTTTTTTGTTTTATTTTGTTTTTTGTTCTGTTGAAGTACAGATCTGAAAGCCAATGAATCAGGAACAGTGGTGCAAGCAGAATTAATTTCTTACCAGTATGCTGCACTCATGGGAGGGACACAAATTGGGGGCACATGACCTCCCCACGTGACTCCTCCCCACCTTGCCATGAGCCCAGGGCCTCGAGCTTCTTGTCTTCTCCCCATGATCCATCCCACATTACCTGAGGGGAGGATGCGCTCTGTCCTCCTCCTGCTGTGCCAGAGACTTCTGAACCCCAGGGCTTTCCGGAACTGCAGTGGCAAAAGGAGCAGAGTGTAGCAAAAGGAGCAGAATGTGGGATCTCACCCTGGCAGTGCCTCTGGTGTGGCTGTATCACCAGCCCTGTCCTCTGGTGGGGCTGCTGTACAGACCCCAGACAGGAGATGCAGCTGCGTGGCAGAGCTGGGGGCGGTACAGCTGCGCCAGAGAAGCTGCTCCTCCTGTGTCTTTCTGGTACGGAGTATCGGCTATAAATATCTCAGTGGTACGGCATACAGGAACGGATCCCCGTACTTGCACCACTGATCAGGAAGCCTGTTGTAGTGTGATATACTATGAGTGAATTAATTTGGTTTTGTTCGGCTACGTTTATGGTTCACAGACATTAACACTTGAATTTTTTTTTAAAGATTATGTGCTACTCTCACTTTTTTAAAATTTCAGTTGGATGTTGGGGTTATTTATATTGTTATTGACTTACAGCACAATCATTTACCATGTATACCATATACCATGTGACAGATGCAGTGTAAGAACCTGAGTAGAATAGAACAGAATCCTCTAAAATCACAAATATCTAGAAAGACCTGTAGTATATATTAGGAATGTGTGGGGTTGGTGGTTTTTTTTTTTTTTTTTTTTTTTTTTTTTTTTAAATGGGAGAGGGCTGGATGACTTTGATTAGTAATAAAGATATGGTACCTTCACTTCTGGGTCACTGTTTTGAATGCAAGTTGCTAATTAGCAGAAGTTGTTACTGTTTGGTGGTTTATATGAAAGAAAGATCATGTAGCACAAGGATGGGCAAAGTACGGCCTGCAGGCCCATCATGCCCGGCCCCGAGCTCCTGGCTGGGGAGGCTAGTCCCGCCCCTCTTTTGGAGCCACATGTGGGCAACACTGTGTGGGGTAGGGCTGTGGGGTAGTATGTCTGGCTCTACGTGGCTGCCAGACACGCTGTTCTGAGCAGCATGGTAAGGGGGCAGGGGCCAGGGCCGGCAGTCAGGGGACAGGGAGCAGGGAGTGGTTGACGGGGTGGAGGTTCTTGTGAGGTGGTCAGAGGACAGGGAACAGGGTTTTGGAGAGGTGTGGGAGTCCCGGGGGTCTGTCAGGAGGTGGAAGGGTGGATACGGGTTCGGGCAGTCTGCTGACTGGGACCAGGAGGGGTTGGATAGGGTATAGGGGTGGGGGGATCTCTGGAGGGGTTGGTCAGGGGACAAGGAGCAAGGGGGGTTGGATGGGTCGGGGATTCTGAGTGGGGGCAGTCAGGGGAAGGGAAGTGGGAGGGGGGTCAGATAAGGGGTGGGGCCAGGCAGTTTGGGGAGGCACAGACTTCCCTACCTGGCCCTTCATACAATTTTGCAACCCTGATGTGGTCCTCGGGCCAAAGAGTTTGCCCACCCCTGATATAGCAGGATATATATGAATAGGTAAATAGCAACATTTTATGTTTTTTGTAGGTGCTGAAATCATCCCCTTTTTTTTTTTTTTTTTTTAAAATAAATTGACAGATTACTGCAACATGTTACGCTCTTATCTCAGCTCAGCAAATCACCTAAGCACATGCATAAATTTCAGCACAGGAATATTTTAAGTGACTTCACTGTGACTACTTGTGTTCCTGAAGTTATGCACATGCTTAAATGCTTTGCTGGATTAGCATGCTGGTGTCCGCAAAAGCGTCTCCTGGTATCTAGTTAGACTCAGTCCCTTTTTGTTTTGCATTGATTGTGTGAAGAGAACAGGCTTCCCTCTACAATGCATTACTTGTCCCTTTATATATTTTACTTGAATACCATAATTGCAGAGAACCCCTCATAGCCTTCTGTTTTCCAGGCCTAATATATTAAGCTCCCAAGCTGTTCCTCCATCTCTAAATAATTCTTCTTGAATCCTCTGGAATACTGGACGCATTTTTCGTCCTTGTTGCCAAAATTGTGCACAACGTTTTGTTCTTAGATGCTGAGGGGAGAGAGAGAGATTATATATGCTAAAGATGGTATTCAAAATAAGGACTGAGAAAGATCTACTATGGACTCACAATTTCCTTAGTTTTGCAACCAATTCCTAATGTGGCATGTATTTTCCTTCACTGTGGCATGGCAAACTCCCTGGATGACGTGGGAAATTCGTAAGTGTCATGTTCACATTGCTCCTTTATATGGCAATAAGGTAAGGATACAAGACATCAACAGAAGCTTTACCTAACTGGGGCCATGAATGTGTTAGAGTTTTTTTCTCCCCTCCTGAACTGACGAATATTTCTCCCAACTTGAACTGAACTAGAAATGAGCCAAAATATGAGTTAGAAATTTTGGCTTCTTTCGAATAGATACATGTGAACACAGTTTATTATATGAATTATTGTACATAAGACGAATCCGTTGGTAAGCACCTGCTTAATGATTCTTCTGGAAAAAATTGCCCTGTAAGAACAGTAAATTCTGAACATTTATGGTGACTAATTTTTACAACAACTCTGGGTGAGAGGAACTATTAAGTGACTGGCCAAAGCCATTTATCAAGAAAGTTGCAAATACTTTTTTTAAAGTGAAATATATTTTTATTAAATATTTCAAACAGCAAGGGCAAGACTGCCAATGTTTAAACATTTTTGTATTGTATTTTATTTTATTTATTTATTTTTTGCTTGTTTGCTTGCTTGCTGTCCCCCTGTCAAGGCTGAATCCTCACTCTGGCATTTTGAGTACCGAAAGTGGGGCCTCGCAAGGATTTTAAAAATAAATACTTGCCACACCAGGTGGTTACAGCTTTTCTCTGACCTTGGCTTGGGGAATGCTGCCACCACCCAAATACAAAAAAACCCCTTTGAACCCAGGAATTCCTCCCTGTGGGATACCCTCAAGCCCTTTCACACACCCCCGCCCCCGAGAAAGAGAGCGGAGAAGGAAAGAAAAGGAAATTAGCTGTGGCTACCAGCTAATCAAACAACATTCACAAACCTCTTATGACACCAAAAATCCAATCCTGTTTTTTAAAAATGGTAAATTTTATTAGAAACAAAAAGGAAGGAAATACATGTGGAACTTAGGCTTTTGCTAGATTTTAAAAGAGCAATTCCAAAAATTAAGTATCAAGAATAGCTTTCTTGAGGTCCAGCTTAAAAAAATTACAAGCCAAGAAAAGCATCTGGGGTTAGCACAGAGGAGATCCATAAGCCAAAATAAAGGAATAAATGTGATTGCGTCCATTTAAACATTCCTAACTAACTTACATATTTGGGGAGTTTCGAATAAGTCAGGTATGAGAAATCATCAGATGATACCTAGAATTACTTAGTTTTACACAATATTTTTGCTGCCCTCTGTTCATCTCTTTCCTGGAGAGACACAAGACACAAAGGGAAAGCTTCTTTCCCAATTTTAAAAGGTTCTAGCCTTCCCATTGTCTCTTTTGGTCAGGGGCCCTCTCCTTTTCTTTTACCTGTGGGCTTGTTAACCCTTTACAGGTAAAGCAAGCAGAGAAAGACTCTAAGATTTTACAGCTAACTGGCTGGCAGGGTGTTTATAAAAGGGAACTACCTCACGCTTTATTTATCACACCCTCTTATTCCAGAATTGTTGGGTTGTGATGAACCAGCTGAATTGCAGTGGTGAACCAGAATGACCAATGAACCCTGTTGGAACGTGAAATCAGACGTTGGAGAGTACAGAACATTCTAATAAATATTTTTCTTGGTTTTGAAAAAGGTTTTGTTCTTTTGTAGGGAAAGACACTTTTCAAAACTCAGAAGACTATGAAGTCGCTTGTCTGATCCTCTGTGTTTGGCTGCAAACTCCCAAAAGAGTCCTTGTAGCTATGACACTACTGCAAGGTGCATGCTGTGTGTCGCTTCAAACCGTACTGTGGAGTTCAGGAAACCTGTAACAAACGAATGGGTATTATTGTAAACTTACTCTTGCATTGTGCTGATTGCACCTTTCACCCTTGCTGTTTGTGGTAGCCAACCCATTTGGTTTTTTTAAAAAAATATTGAGTTGTTTAAATGGGTTTGGTGAAGCAGTCAATACAGTAGACTAAAATTAAACTTTAGATTTTTACTTGAAAATACAGGGTGCAGTCTATTTCCTGTTCAGGTGTGACAGATCATATTGCAGTCTCATGCATTTAGAGATACTATAAACAGGAAAAATGTGCATATAATAGGAAAGCTTTACACAGCTGGAAATTTGATACGATCATCTGATCCTTCTTTCTTAAATGTAAAGTCCTGGGATTATAATAATCAGATTAGATTTTTTTCTTGTCTTTTTCTTCTTGAGTGTTTGATTTTGTAAGAAGCTACTTGCTTAGTACAAGTCCTGTAAACTGGACTTCAGTGATTTTTCTGTTACATTTTAAAAGAATGAATTGTTTTCCTACGTGCCTCCCCAGCCCAAGGAGATGTCTGTTGATTTCTTGACCATATTATTAAAATAAATATTTTTCTGATGTATACAAACAAGATTACAAGATAAACAACTGATTACTAGAACAGGTCATTCTGAGAGTGGTTCATGGACTTCAGAGTCCTGTAAAGAATTTTTTTTACGTCAGTCAGGTTCAGTCATATGTTTTTGTTTCTCTCCTCCTCCTCCTCCTCACTGTCAACTGGTTTTAAGAAGCAGAATAAGAGACTCTCTTTCCCTTATCAGAGGGGTAGCTGTGTTAGTCTGGAACTGCAAAAGTGACAAAGAGTTATAGCACCTTATAGACTTAACAGATCTTAGGGATCAGATCTGTTAGTCTATACGGTGCTACAAGACTCTTGGTCTCTTTCCCTTGCCATCCCACCAGTGATCCCTCTGTTTCTCAGAGGGAATCCTGAAAATCCCTTACAAGGGATCTGTCTCTATATTATATCCTCTAGTCACTTGCTGATTATGAATGAATGGGAATCTGCAAAGCCTATTAGTGATCTTGAAATCAGTAGCTAGGAGAAAGAGAGATGCAGGATTCAGAACAATGCTCCTAGTTCTCCCCTTCTAGTTCCTGTCATCTAGGAAAGAGCACATCATACCCACACAAATCCTAGGTCATTGCATCGCTAGGCTGAAAATCAAGCAAGTAGCTAAGAACATTGGCCATTGTGTTTGTGTTTGTAAATAAAGGTTTTCAAGAGCGAAAGGAGAAATGATAAAATGTTAAATAACTGATTGGGACAAAGCATGGCAGCTTTTACAGAGAGTGATTTAGTGAGCCAATGATAGTTACCCTGTTATTTCTTCTTCTTAGGAAAGAGTGTGTGTAAAAATGGTGAGCGTGGGATAAAGGTTGGAGAATCCTACTAAAAAGGCCTTGGCTGCCGAAGGCATTCATGAAGTGAAAAGAACTTAGAGAAGTTTGGTACGGGCTGGTGAGGTCCTTGTATACATGATTCATTAATCTTCGCTGCTTTCAACATTGTAAAATTAAGATGTTAGGTTATACGTGTCACGATTGTAAGCAGGTGTTTAACTGGCTGCATTTCTTTTAACTATTTGTGACTAAACAGAAAACACTGCTGCTGAAGCAATGCTACAGGTCTGTATTTTTTTTTCTTACAATGTTTCTTACCATGTTTTATTGCCAAGTACAAGATAGCTTTCATAGATTTCACATCTCACATTCTGCAGCAGACATTGTCTATAATACAGGCCTCTGATTTCTAGCCTGACCTTTTAATTAGTGCCTGGTTCAAAGTCCATTGATGGCTTTGTCTACACTGCGCACCTTAGCGCGACATGGCTGTGCTGCTACAGTGGTGCTGCTAAAAGACGCGCAGTGTAGCCACTGTTTGTTGGCAGGAGAGAGCTCTCCCATTGCCAAAAAACTTCCACCCCTAATGAGCAGTGGTAGCTTTGTCGGCAGGAGAGCGCTTCTGCCAACAAAGGACAGTTCACACTGGCGCTTTTCATTGACAAAACTTTCGTTGTTTGGGAGGTGTATAGTTTTTTTTTTTTTTCACACACTGATCGATAAAACTTTTGTCATTCAGTTTCCAGTGTAGACAAAGCCTTCGCGAGTAACATTTATCTAAAGTGGAATGTGGCTATATGCAATACATAGGAAAAGTTTATAAATATTTTTTTATTGCCCAGTACTAGTAACCTCTACATAACAAGCACTGTTTTAAAATGACAAAGGTCAGTAGAAGAAGTCATGTGCCTGTACCCTGCTGGCTATGTGCTATCATGCTTATGATCAGCCTGGAGAATGTACAGATCTAATGACCGATAGTTTTCTCGCTCTGCTAGCAATCTGGCTCACAACCCCCTCCTGTCCCTCCTTCTCTGTTAATGTTCTTACAATTCCAGATGGACCGTTAACAGCAAGTTTTCTAGTAAGAATATGAAACCCACAGGCTTACTAGAGTAAGGTAAAGTACAGGGAGCATTCAGGAATGAAATTGGGACAGTTCAATTTGTAATTTAAGTCAATTTGTATATATTACTCAGATTCTAGACATGGTTTAAACTAAAGGGATGAAATAGTTAAAGTTCCTGGTGCACTGAGCCCAATTTATAAAATGTATAGCTATTGCATTATATAGTAGTCATTCAATGTTTCTTGAAAAGTTGATTTATACAATCATTTATGTTTTTGAATATTAAGAGACTAAGAATTAATGGTATTGCCTGAGCTGCTTCAGCACATTTTTCACCTTATATGGAAAATTGCCTACTGCTTATGAGGCTGAAGGAATAGAATATTTACTATTACTGTCACATTCCTTAAAGTTGGAGGAAATCACTTTTATCTGACTAAAGAGTAAACTTTAAGGTTCATTTTGCCATTTAAATATTGGCTTTAATTCAATAACTGTTAGAATGGGCAGTGCTTCTTCAGCAAAATAGTGCCTCTTCACATTTCACTGCCATGTAGCAGAGTTCTTTCCTCAGCTTGGTTAGAGAACCTTAGATGTACTAAAGTAAATGTACATTTCTGTTTGGAACCATCTTAGGTTTCGTTCTGTCTGGTGTGTGTGTGTGGAACAATGTATAAAGAGCAATACAAATTGCTATCAACTTTCTGTATTGCCTTTTTTACTGTTTGAAGAGGCTCAGGTTTGAATGGTTTTTTTAATTGACAATCTTTGCCTGTGCTAACCTACTCTGAAGGCTTGTGGGAACATTTATGTCACAAGTTCATCATTTAACTATAAAGATTAAAAAGGTAAAAAATACGGGCATGGAGGAAGAACCACTTATTTAAGCACCAATATCGCTGATTAGTAAAACAGCAAGGAGAATGGAAAAAACATATTGATGTTGAAGAGGTGTTTGAGTCTAATCTGGTCTATAAAAAAAAAAAAATTCTGATCTCACATCAGTGTAAATGTACAGCATGGAAAAGCCAATGAAGTCAGTGTGCTGTGGAACATTAGACTCTCTGGAGCTGTAAGATCAGAATCTGGTCTGATCTATATGTTTCTCCCTAATTTCTAAGTTTTTTTTCTTTAAGTTAAAATATTGCAGCTTCATGAGACTGACGTTCCATGTGGCAGAAAGTCGTTCAGTGTGTGTATTGTAGCATATTACAGGTTGCATATGAACAGAGACTGTCATTACAGTGTATAGCACAGGCGTCGGCAATCTTTCAGAAGTGGTGTGCCGAGTCCTCATTTATTCACTCTAATTTAAGTTTTCGTATGCTAATAATACATTAAAATGTTTTTAGAAGGTCTCTTTCTACAAGTCTATAATGTATAACTAAACTATTGTTGTACATAAAGTAAATAAGGTTTTTAAAATGTTTAAGAAGCTTCATTTAAAATTAAATTAAAATGCAGAGCCCCCAGACCAGTGGCCAGGACCTGGACAGTGTGAGTGCCACTGAAAATCAGCTTGCGTGCCGCCTTTGGCACTCGTGCCATAGGTTGCTTGCCCCTGGTATAGCAGCACACTGTAACTAGGGTGTCAGAATCTGGTCCCTAAAATTACTAATTATAACAACCTTATTATGCAGATGATCTTGCATATTTCAGCTGGTAAGTCAGATAAGTTCAATGCCTGTAAGGATAAAATTTGGCCTTAAATTATTTTGCTGTTTTTAATGCAAAATTATTCAGCTCTAAAATAGTTAATTGGATAGCAAAATTCAGTACTTTTCTTGCTCCTTAAAACTAACCCTTGGATATTGATTTTTTTTTTTTTTAATAGTATGTAGCAAGAAATCATGAGTCCAGGAACAGCTTAAGCCAACAGACACAAAAAGATATTTAACCATATAAAACTACTTTATAAACCAATATGTGGTTTATAAAGCGGTTACATTGAACTATCCATGCAACTGTCCTTTTTGTGGAGGTGGGGCAAGGAATATGGTGGGTTGTTTTGTGGTTTTCCCAATCTTGGTATTTTATGGTTCATACGAAAAGAACAAACTTTCTTATCATACATATTATAAAAGGTCTTAAACTATCCATATTTATTTTTAGGTCTCCACCCTTGGGCTTTGGATCTTCCAAACTGCTATTTTAATAAATTGAAGTCTATATATAGGGGAAACTGGCAAATTAAATAGTGTGTAAATCTGTATAATAAAAATAGCAATTACTATGTTTTGAAAATCTAGCTATAAAAAGTAAATGATACAAGACAGCCAAGTTAAAAAGGATTTCATTTTAGTTTGTTACTAAAATGACCAATGTTTCCTGCTGGCTCTTGCACTCTGCAATTGGCGGATCTGGCATGCAAATGTTTTAAATAATGCTAGGTTTTGTTGCTGTTTGGCGCTGCATAATATTGAGGCTGGAATGACTTAAATATACAGAGCGTGGGCCAAATCCGTGAGACCTTTCTTGGGCAGAACTCATACCGATGGTACATTAAAGTGTCTACAGTGGGAGTTCTGACTGGGACAAAATCTCTAGCAATTTCTCAAACTACTACTTAGTAGGTTTTGGAAGTAGCATTTTTGTGATTATTTTTCTTCAAAAATGGAGCACACCCATGAACACTGGACTTTAGCAGAAGTCTTAATTTTGATCATGTTAACGTTGTATCAGTCTCTTAATGGGAAACAAAGTTAATACTGAAAATAATCTCTCTGTTCTTAATCTTTTTTCAAAATTACTTTGGTAATTGGAAGGACAGACAGTAAATCCAAAAAATTCTGTGTTTAGGTTGCTAATGAGTTGACTGAGCTTCTGAACATCAGAGACTGGCATATAAATTGCTGAGTAATCTCAGTTTTCCAGAGGTAATACGTTGTTTATCTGTTTTTATTTCTTCAGGGGGTCTTTGGTGTCCCTGCTAGACTTATAATGATGATAGTTTCTCTTTTACACAGAAATATGAGCATCTAATACTTTGTATTGCACTTTGAAAATCACAGTACTGCTGGCTTCTCTCATGGGGGCACTAATGCAAAAAGAAGCATGTTTACCTTCAATGAGGTAGGCATTTGGGGCTTGTCACCTCCCTGACCGTTCTGTATTTTAAAGCAATATATGCATTATAGGTGGAGCTGGAACTGCTAGTTGCCTAACATTTTCCATTAGCAGCCCGTTTTCAGTTGCTTTTAACTTTGCCAAACTTCAGCCATTCAAGTTAACATTTTCCATGCGTGCTGTCTGCCCCAGGCAGAACTCTTTTGGAAAGTTTCAGCAAAAGTGGTTCAGCTGTTTCCAAGAACACAGTTAGGGAAAACTGGGTCAGTTTGCCAATGTAAATTTTTTTAAACAACCATTTCTTTGAGGACCTTCTAAAATGCTTCCAGGGTCTTGAGCATGAATTTGAAGTTTTGACTGGGGGGATCATCTTGAGCTCAGAATTGGTGCCTTATGCTGTCCTCATGAAAATCAACCCTGATTTGTCCATGTTACGAAACTCTCTGCAAATGACTATTTGCATGTAGTCAGTAGAGTAGGTTAAAAGAGGCTTGCTGCTAAAAATCTTTGAACTACATTATTTGTGCTCCAGCCTCACAGAGCACAGCATTGTGCATTCTTCCAGGCACAGAGTTCTGCAGGGGTTCTCAAACTTCATTGCACTATGACCCCTTTCTGACAACAAAAATTATTACGTGACCTAGGGTCAGGGACCGAAGCCTGAGCCCCACCGTCCTGGGCAGGAGGGCCATAGCTGAAACCCAAGGGCTTCAGCCCCAGGTCGGGGGCCTGTTGCCTGAGCACCATCACCCAAGGCTGAAGCCCCGGGGCTTTGGTCCTGGGCCCCAGCAAGTCTAATACCATTTGTGGCAACCCCATTAAAATGGTGTCACGACCCACAGTTTGAGGACTGCTGGCTTAGGGGAAAAGATGTTGGGAGCCCAGAGGAGACTGTAAGGTCTCTTGTCTTAGCTCTTCCAGTGATTAGTGTTAATAACTATATGTGCACTTCGCATCCGTTATTATTCAGTAAGACCTTATGCCTTGGTACGGTATTCAAGAGGCAAGTGTCATTGTTCTCATTTTACGTATGCAGTAATGGATAGGTCACTTCTGGCAGAGCTGGGAGTAGAACTTTGGAGCTTGCTTCCAAGTACTGCTCGTCCCAGGAGGCGCACAGCTTGGGGTAGGGGGCACAGGTGGTGGTAAGCCGCTTTTATGTCTATCACATTCTGGGCTGAAGTGTTGCCAGCTCTCATGATTTTAGTGAGTCTCATATTTTTCTTAAAGCCACAGCTCTCAGAGTCAAATACATGAGCATCTCAGTTTTCATTTTTTTTAAAAAAACGTTTATTTCCAGTCCTTATGGTTGCAGAGAAAAGTTTGAAAATGTCACCTGACTGTATACTCAATATTTTTTTCGAAAAAGTAAATTAAACAAATGCAAAATGTATTGTTGTTATAAAAGCTCATGGATTTTTAAGCCAATGTAATGGTTTTGAGGGGCCTAACTAATGATGATGATGATGATGGAGTGCCTGACATTAGCAATACTGGGGCTACTCTGGGGCCTTAGCATGGTATCATCTGCCTTCTTGAGGCTACTGTTCAGAAGGTGCGGCGTATACACCATCCCTTGCTTAGAACAGTGCCTAAAGGCACAATTCAGCTTTCTGGATCCCACTCCCACCATATTCTCTGTGCCTTGCTCTGTGAAGTTTTCTAAGCCCTCCCTATCTCTATCCCTCCTAGTTTAAGTCCTTCCTTAAAAGGCAGTTCTTCTAAAAGGCCTAAAAGCACTTCCATTCACTAATAAGTGCTTAGTAATCTTAGCAGCAGCACTAAGAACATTTTAGAAAGTTATGTTTTTTGAGGTACTTGCATTATTGTAATTGTGACCTATATAAGCACTGTGTGTGTTTCTGAAGGGGAAAAATCCACAACTTAATCTCTTGCACCTACAGAATTCATGTGATTCATCTGTACTGAAAAGTTATGAAGTGTGTAAGAATTACCACAGGATCACAAGAAATAGCAAATTCCCTTTTGAGTATGAATGGCTAGGTTGTATTTATAGTCTTACTAGTCATCTGCTGTGTGAGGAATAATTAAGGTGTTTTGTATACCTCCAGGCTCACATTTCATACCTAAGTGAATGTTACCATGGATTTCCTAACATGTGCAGTAGTCATGGCACACCTTGTCGTATTTACAACATTTCCAAGCCATTAGCACTGTTCTGAAAAGCTTTTGTTCAAAAGTACTAAGCACGCATATTTTAAACTAGAACATTCTCACATGAGAAAAAGTAATTAAGCTATGGGGATGAAAACATTATTGTCGGTGTCAGCCTTCTGTTCTTAATTGGTAGAAGCATATGGACTGTAAAGTGAAGTAAAATAATAATCCAGTACAGGTCCATTTGATTTTCCAAGTTTTGCTTTTTTAGATTACATTTAATCAGTGGCAAATTGTAGGTCCAACCCAATGCACATTAGAGTCAGTGGTAGGAGGTTTTCCAATGAGTTCAGTGAATTTTGGAAAAGGTGCTGTGGCAGGCAGGAACATTTTGAATGTTTGTTTCTTTTCAACAGTTTGTCTTAGCACCATTTACTATGCTTACTATTTCATAAACTCTGATTAGGTGAAAAAATGGCATTTTAACGCATTCTCCTCATGGTTGAGAAAACATTTTAGAAATATTAAAGCAGACACATAATGAATGTCCTTACTTAAAATGTAGTATAAAAAATGTTACCAGTGCAGTAATATAAGGCACCACAAAAAGTGTGTGAGACTGACATGTTAACTAGAATAGGGGACTTGCATCTAATTTGCATAACTTTCTCTCACTTTCTCTCTCTATGTTGATGGATTCCTTAAGAACACCGAAGAAATAACTGTAAAAATGTGTCTTCAAGGGGTTTTGGATTTTTTTAAATTTAATTTGGGAGCTGGACTTTATAATTTTGGCATGTCTCTACCATTAGATTTTAAAAGTTAAAAATGAAGGAATTCGCTATTATTATGATTGTTCCCCTCATACCGGTTTTCAGTGCTAGAAACACAGATGCTTTCCACATCTGCAGTTCCCCTGCATAATAATAGTTCTCTGTGTTGCTGTCTCTTGGGACATCCCCTCCTTTCCCTCCCCTTATTTGAGTTGTGATGCAGTGACCAGATTAACAGCACTGCTGTGGCAATGGTTGCTTCATGGCCATAGATGATGCGTATATAATGTAAATACTGTATAGTTTATAACATTGCTTTAAGTAAAAAAGGAAGACAGTTTGTCTTCCTCCCACAAAAAATGTGTTTTTGGAAATGGACTTTTAAATTTTGTTTACTTTGTTCCACTGCAAAAAAGTTTGAAAATAATAGTTTGCTCAAAATTGGCAGCGCAGCTCCCATTTTTCTGTAGGCCTAATTCTGCACCATTGAAGTAACCGAGAGTTTTGCCATTGACTTTAATGAGCACAGGACCAATCCCTGAATTTCTGTTCCCCCTGTTCAGCCATTGTTGGTTGTCCTCCATTCTATTTCCCATCTGGCCCGCCTCATTGAACAGCTATAGTAACATTCCTCCCCCCTGAAGTAACTGCATCATGAGCACTGCTATGTTAGCTCTGTGATAACAGATGCAGCCAAACAAGATAATGGGAACAAAACTTCCTTCCTTCCTTCCTTCCTTCCATTTATCTTTATTTTTCTTAGTACCTTGAAATAAGAGATATGTAAAATAAATGTGTTGTACATGGCAGGGTTGGGGGAAAGCTACAGAAAAGTGACTCAAGCATGACTGACTTGTGCACGTTTCTGTTTTCAAAAAACAGCATACCGATGTAGGAGCAGCTTCCCCTCTTGACTCTTTATGATGTGACGGAATGATCATCATTGTGTTGTCTGATGTCAGTGGGGAAGTCTGTCATGAGCATCTTTGGTTTTGTGTGTGGTGTAGTGCCTACTGCTTAAGTGGTACTGAACAACGAATAAACATTAATTAGCAACAGCACTGCAGAGCAGTGAATATGTGGACATGTAGTCCCACCCTTAGACATTTTATATCTGAGGTGTGGAGAAATGGAGGGCAGTGCTGGGCTCTATGGAGTAATCTTTTGTAGGCTACGTGAAG
Source organism: Dermatemys mawii (assembly GCA_007922305.1). NCBI lineage: Eukaryota > Metazoa > Chordata > Testudines > Dermatemydidae > Dermatemys > Dermatemys mawii. The sequence continues at coordinate 84,458,740 of ML677333.1, forward strand.
TAAGAGAACATAATTCTACAGGATGATGTGAATAAGGGTTCAGTAGAAAGAGGGTAACATTGCAAGAGGGAAGAAGGTTATGATGGCTCATCCCCACCCCTCTGCCTAGCACTGGTATTCAGTCCGTTTTTCTGTCTGTTTTTAATTTTTTTTTATTTTTAACTAATCTGAAGCCAGTCTCAGTTTTTCTGAACACAGACTTCCATATCCCTGTTAAAGCTCCAGCTAAACATTTCTATCCTTTGAGGGAACATGGTGCCTCACAGAACTGGGCCCATCGTTCTGAAGTCCAGAATTGGGAAACAGAACCTTCTTTAAGATTTTATTTTAAAGTACTAAGGAAGCAATGCTTTTTTTATTTGGATAAAGAAACAAGCCATTTAAGCTGTAACTGATCACTGCAAGTTTTTCTCTAGAGTGGAACAGTCTCTGTTCATTGATGACTTTTCCTGAGCAACTCAACCGCTTTAGTGAATGATTATCTTTGTAATTAAAGCATCTGACTAGAGATTTAGAGGCTTTTTGATGGAGATCATTAGTTTTGCATAGAATTAGCTGACTTAAAGTAAGGCCATGGTTACACTGGCACTTTATAGCGCTATAAAGCCCCTACGAGCGCTATAACCTACTCTCCGTCCACACTGGCAAGGCACTAATAGCGCTATAACCGCGGAGTTATAGCGCTATTATAAATCCACCTCCTCATGGGGAATAAGGGCTGTAGCGCACCTGCTGTAGCGCTACAGGAAGAATGTGGACACCCACTGCGTATTAATTGGCCTCCAGCCTGTCCCATAATTCCCGTTCGAGCCACTCTGGTCATCACTTGCAAGCTCTTTTGTCCTGTCCTCAGGTGACCACACGTCAGACCCGCCCTTTAAAGTTCCAGGGAAATTTGAAAATCCCCTTCCTGTTTGCTCCAGCCAAGCGTGGCGTGCTCTCAGGGAACCCTTGCAAGTGATCATTCTCATTGATCAGATTGATTGCGTGGCGTGGTCTCAGGGAATCATTGCAGGTGATCATTCTGATTGCTCATCATGACTCCACGTGCCATGCCTCCTCGCAATAGGCGATCCCCAGCATGGAGCAATAGCGAGGTGCTGGACCTCATCAGCTGCTGGGGGGGAAGAGGCTGTTCAGTCTCAGCTGCGGTCTAGCCGCAGGAATTTTGACACCTATGGGCAGATATCACGGGCCTTGGTAGAAAGAGGCCATGAGCGGGACACTCTGCAGTGCCGTGTTAAGGTAAAGGAGCTTAGGAATGCGTATCGCAAAGCCCGCGAGGCAAACGGCCGCTCAGGGGCAGCCCCGGTGACTTGCAGATTTTATAAGGAGCTGCACGCGATACTTGGTGGTGATCCCACGGTCACTCCATCGACCACCACGGACACTTCCCAGCCCACCAGTGAAGGGGGGGGTGAGGAGGAGGACGAAGAGCAGGAGGATGAAGAAGAGGAGGAGGATGAGGACGAGGCAGCAGCGATCCAGGGCACGGAGGAGTCCCTGGACGCATGCAGCCAGGAGCTCTTCTCAACCCAGGAGGGCAGCCAGCCACAGCGTCCGGCGGTTGCAGGGGCCAGCTCAGCAGCGGATTGCGGAGGTAAAGCTGCTTTTCTATGGGGAAGGCTGGCAGCTTGGGGTGGAAAGGGAAGAGGGGGGCATTCCACCTGGTGCTCTGTTCAAGCCAGGAGGAGGGCAGGGGGGGCATGCAGCCAGGAGCTCTCCTCTAAAGCCAGGAGGAGGGCGGCCAGCCACAGCGTCCGGCGGTTGCAGGGGCCAGCTCAGCAGTGTATTGTGGCGGTAAAGCTGCTTTTCTATGGGGAAGGCAGGCAGCTTGGGGTGGAAGGGGATGCTTGCATGCTTGCCTACATGTGGAATAGTGCATTGATGTAGTCTATCACCTCGCGGTAGTCATCATCAGTAATCTCTTCAAAGGTCTCAATAAGAGCACTTGCAATGCACCTGCGCAGGTTTCCCGGGAGAGCCAGCGTGGTCCCCGTCCCGGTCACGGTCACTAGTCCCTGCCACTGTGCTACAATGGGTGCGGGGAGCATTGCTGCACATAGGCACGCTGCATATGGCCCTGGGCGGAAGCCGCATCTTAATAAAATCCCTTCCCTTTGCTCCTCAGTGACTCGAAGCAACGAGATATCTTCCAGGACAAACACCTACGGAGAATGTTGGAACAGTGTTCAGAGTAGGGCTCCTGCCACTTCCCGGCACTCCACACCCCCCCCCCCACCCCCGCCACAGCTTTTCAGGGCAGGGAAGAAATCCTTCCCCCTGCCTGCTGCTCACACTGTGGCTCCTGCAACGTACCGGCACTCCCCACCCCCTCCCCCGCCACAGCTTTTCAGGGCAGGGAAAAAATCATTTCCCTTGCCTCTGGAGTCCACTCACCATGGCAGGGGCTCCGTTGCTGTATCTGTGCTGTCTGCGGGACAGGCAAACGGGGAATGCGGGGAACGATAGGCATGTCTGCTCTTTACAAGGGAACCACTGTGAAATGTATCTTTTTATTTTAGAAGGGTCGTCCTTCACCCCTTCGCCATCGCTCTTATCAACAGCTGAGAGGCTCAGGCGACTGAGGAAGCGGCCACGAAGGAGCAAAGAGGATCTTGTACAGCAAGTAATGCAACAGGCTGTAACGGAGAATCGAGTTGCACAGAGGTGGAGGGAGAATGAGAGCAAGTTGAGGGAGAAGGCGCGGAAGGAGAACGCGATTCACTGCCGGAAAAGCACCGACAAGCTGCTCTCATTACTGCAGCTTCAATTGCAGACTATGCAGCGGCTTGTCACCCTTCAGGAGGAGAAGCTCCGCACCCACCACCCCAATTATCGTTTGCCCCAACTCCCTTCCCCTTCTTTGCCTCTGTACCCTCCAGGCCACTATCATCAGCCAAATGGTTATCACCATCCACAGCTGCCTCCAACCCCTCTGTCTTCACCGGACAACCCCCAGACCCCAGACCATTATCCACTGCAGTCTACCCCTAATAACATGCCTTACTGGCCACCGCAAATGGGGTTCGGGGGACATGGCCACTGTGAGGGCACTGGAGACTCAGAGACCCGGACATACCCCGATCTCTGACTGACCCCACGACACCCCCATTGCACCTCCCCTGCCTTCCCCCTCACATGCATCACAATATTTTCTTTCAGCAACCGAAGTACCTGTTCAATAAATGAATTGTCTTCTTAATAAATGGGTTTTTTTTATTAAGTGTACATACATTATTACAGGCTACAGAAAAGCAAATGCCTGTTCCTGTTAAAAGAATGCTCCCTCCCTCCCTCCCTCCATCTGCACCTCACTTTAGAACTGGCTTTCAGCCTCAAAATGCTCCCTCAAGGCTTCCCGGATCCTAACAGCCTCGCGCTAGTCCCCTCCATGAACCCTGCTCTCTGGCTGGGCATATGTGGCCTCCAGGCGTTGAACCTCAGAGGACCATGCCTGAGTGAAGCCTTCACCCTTCCGCTCACAAAGATTATGTAGGGCACAGCATGCGGAAATAACCGCGGAGATACTACCCTCGGCCAAATCTAGCCTCCCATAAAGACAACGCCAGCGCGCCTTGAGACGCCCAAAAGCACACTCCACAGTCATTCGACAACGGCTAAGCCTGTAGTTGAACCTTTCCTGACTGCTGTCCAGGCTCCCTGTGTACGGTTTCATGAGCCAGGGCATTAAAGGGTAAGCAGGGTCACCAAGAATCACTATGGGCATTTCCACTTCCCCCACGGGGATCCTCTGGTCTGGGAAAAAAGTCCCGGCTTGCAGCTTCATGAACAGGCCGGTGTTGCGGAAGATGCGTGCGTCATGCACTTTTCCAGACCAGCCAGCGTTAATGTCAGTAAAACGCCCACGGTGATCCACAAGCGCCTGGAGAACCATGGAGAAGTACCCCTTTCGGTTAACGTACTCCTCAGCTAGGTGGGCGGGCGCGAGAATGGGTATATGGGTCCCATCTATCGCCCCACCACAGTTAGGGAAACCCATTTCTTCAAAGCCAGCCACGATGTCATGCACGTTATCCAGAGTCACGATTTTTCGTAGCAGGATGCGATTGATGGCCCTGCACACTTGCATCAGCACAACTCCAACGGTCGACTTTCCAACCCCAAACTGGTTGGCCACCGATCGGTAGCTGTCTGGGGTAGCCAGCTTCCAGATCGCGATAGCCACCCGCTTCTCCACCGGGAGGGCAGCTCTCAGTCTGGTGTTCTTGCGCCGCAGGGCAGGGGCGAGTTCAGCACACAGTCCCATGAAAGTGGCTTTTCTCATTCGAAAGTTTTGCAGCCACTGCTCGTCGTCCCAGACTTGCATGACGATGCGATCCCACCACTCTGTGCTCGTTTCCCGTGCCCAGAAGCGGTGTTCAACGGCCGTGAGAATGTCCGTTAATGAGACAAGCAGCTTTGTGTCGAATGCATTCACCGCTTCGATCTCGTCTTCAGAATCATCACTGTCATCCTGCATGTCAAGGAATAACTCCACTGCACACAGAGATGTGCTGGCGACAGTCGTCAGCATGTCCCTCAGCAGTTCTGGATTCATTGCAGCACTCGACAATGGAAGACGGAGCGTGCCTTGCTGAAACCCTTGAAAGATGGCGCCGGAGGTGGAAGGAACACAGGGATTGCTGGGATATGCCAAAAAGCATCATGGGTAGTTCAAACAGGATATAGAATGCCCCGCAAGTGACGCCCCCCCTCCCACAAGCCATTGCGCCAGATCAGGAAGAGGTGTACTGTGGGATACCTGCCCTAATGCGCTGCTCTTAATGCCGTATTAAGTGCCGCAAATGTGGCCATGCTATAGCGCTGGAGCAGCTCAGTGTGGACATACAATAGCGCTATTATTATTGCTGTATAAGGCGAGCGCTATAAGCAATAGCGCTATAATTTTGTAAGTGTAACCATACCCTAAGTGTTAACAAGATAGTCCCTTTTTTTTTTTTTTCATGAGATCAAACACATTTATCCTCAGTAGTTTAGGGAAATAATTTGTTTGCTGTTTTGTTAATTCATTGTCTATGACACCATTTGAGTACATATGCAGGGTCCCAAGCAGGCTTGAATTCATGAGGCTACCCTGTGCTGCTGTCCTGACTTCTCTGCTCTAGACTGGTACAAAGCTATCTCAGGTTGGCTTACTCCTGCTGCAATCACACCTCCCAGTTGCTGCATAGATGGACCCTCAAAACTCAGTTATGCACCATCTTCATTTTATGTGCTTAGGAAAGCACAGCAGTGGTGTCTTCAGTTTCATTGTTGTGAGGTGATAGAGACAGAAAAGCAGCAGATTAGCTGCTCTGCTCTAGAAGCAGAAGTGCTTGCAAAGTCAGACTGTTAGGGTAGGAAAAATTGTAAGTGTGCTTTTTTAACTTGTTAAGCAGATATTGTTTAGGTGCCTGGGTTGAAATTTAATGATGATGTCAAAGGATGGATTGTGCACAGCCTTATAGGGGAACCCAAATGAGAATTGGACTCAAAAGACCTCCTGCATTTGCCACTACGTAAGGTGTAATCCCTCTGGGATGGTTCAGACACTAGTAGGCACTGCTCCTCACTAGTGTCTCCACCATCCAGATGAGGATATACTGGTATAAGACATGCTCCCCACACACTGACCAGCAAGCAGAGCTGGTTGCATGAATGGACAGAGGGGAGAGCATTCTGTGCCTTCAAGGGTGATGGAGTTGACATTGCACCATGTGTTCCTCGAGGGGGATTCTGAATGACTCAGCAATAATTCCTCTTGACGCTCTTGCGGCAGGTTGGCCCTTTCTGCATTGACAGTTTGCAATACTGTATACCCCTGGCTTTCAAAGCCATTTGCAATAGATGCGTCTGAATTCCCACACACAATGTGTATATGTCTGTACAAAACAAACAGCGAAAGCTACCCGACTACCTTTGTTGTATATGTACTTGTGTGTTTTGAAAGTGAAACGTTATTGGAAATTTAACTGCAGGGGTCCAAAAATAAGCCACTTTTAATGCAATTTGATGCTTACAAATTTTCAAATGCTTTTATTTTCCAGACTGACAGCTCTGCTAAAATATAGAATAATAACGCAAGAATTCCTCAACTCAGGAGCAGCAGAGGCAATGTTAAGCACAAGAAATCCTCCTTGCCCTGGGTGTTTCTAATTCAGGACACAGTGGGAAGCAAAGGACCCAGAGAGCAAATAAATGATGCAAGGTTTGTTTGTTTGTATTTAATTTTCAGTTTATAAACCTGATTACAAAATAGTTAGACTAACCCTCATAGTCTTCACATAGCCCTGATCCAACTCTTATTAAAGTCAATGGGAGTGTTTCATTTGACTCCAAAAGGAGTTGCATTTGAGCAACATTTTGTAAACCGATTCATAGCACAGATAAATCCTGTCTGTACTTGCTCATAATAAAATGTCCTCTTGGTTTTACTTTCTCTGCTACTAACAGCCTCATGTTGTGGCAAATGGCCCTCTGTCCGAGGAGGGCTAGATACAGCATTTTGGTGACGACGGGTTGCCAACCTGTGGCTCCAGAGCCACATGCGGCTCTTCAGAAGTTAATATGCTGTTCCTTGTATAGGCACCGACTCCGGGGCTGGAGCTACAGGTGCCAATTTTCCAATGTGCCAGGGGTGCTCACTGATCAACCCCTGGCTCTGCCCTGCCCCCACTCCACCCCTTCTGAGCCTGCCTTACCCTTGCTCCTCCCCCCTTTTTCCCCCAGATCCTCCTGCACACTATGAAACAGCTGATCGGGAGGTGTGGGGAAGGAGCGGGAGGTGCTGACTGGCAGGGCTGCGAATGGGAGAGAGGCCCTGAGAGTGGCAGGGCAGGAGGGTGGACAAGCTGATGGGGAACTGCTGACTTATTACTGTGGCTCTTTTCAAATGTACATTGGTAAATTCTGGCTCCTTCTCAGGCTCAAGTTGGCCCCCCTGATCTACAATGTCCCTGAATCCAAGACAAAAGTCACTTTCAAGAGATACAATGTATTGCCCCCATCCCATACTGCCCCAAAGGAAATTATTATGCTAGACCATGGCTCTCAACCTGTCCAGACTACCGTACCCCTTTCAGGAGTTTGATTTGTCTTGCATACCCCAGGTTTCACCTTACCTAATAACTACCTGCTTACAAAATCAAACACAGAATTACAGAAGTATCACAGCACACTTGTACTGAAAAATTGGTTACGTTCTCATTTTTATCATTCAACTATAAAATAAATCAAATGAAATGTAAATATACTTCAGTGTACAGTAAATAGAGCAGTATAAACAAGTTATTAGTACAAAACTTTAGTTTGCACTCTCTTCACTAGTGCTGTTTGTAAAACTAGGCAAATATCTAGATGAGTTGATGTACCCCTCTGGAAGACCTTTGGTACTCCCAGAGGTTTGCATTCCCTTAGCTGAGAACCACTGTACTAGACTGTAGTTCTAAGGATGCATATTATATCATTCTTCCTTAGTCACCATTTGGAGCTCATGACTGTGGGTCAATGCGGCATTTGGAAGATATCGGTGTCTGTGGTGCATTACAAAGAGTTGATGCAGATTTTGTGTGATTTTCTTTTTCCTGCTGTGGTTTTATGAAGAGATAATGTTGTGGGAGTCAGGTTGTTTCTTGGTATTTTAAAGATAATGTGATACATGAAGAGGGTGGCGGGGGTGAGGGAGAGGAGTAGTTCCCTTTGATGGATGCCCAGCCAGCCACTTAGCTGTAAAATCCTCTTGACCTTGACAGGTACAGCAAGCAGAGAATTGACCAAGAGGGATTTTAATGCATTCTCCTGGGAAGGTTTCCCAGAATCAACCGGGTAAAAGTGTCCCTGCATTCGAAGTCATTGGAGTCCTTGAAATGTGAAAAGTACTGTCTAGTTCTTAATGTAATTATTAGTAAAATTAGAGGTGCATGTATCTTAACTATGTTTCCTAAACCTCTAGGAAGAAATCCCAGCCGGTGTGGACCCAACCTGAACCAGGCTGGCCAGCACCATCTGTGATTTGGGGTGTGTGTGGTACATGAAGGGGAAGGGGGAGGAGTACCTTCCTCCCCCTTCACGTATCACAGATGTTTACCCAGGGTATTTATAAAGGAGTGATGGCAGGCTGGTTTATTCGTATTTCTGATTCTTTTGAATTGCTGCACAGTTCTGTTTTACTGGCATAACATTTAAATATATAATATATATACATTAATTATGTGGAGCTGCTCGGGTGCCTTGAGCTATAAGTGTCAGGGCCATAATGAGACTATCTGACCTAATGGTGAGAGGCGGTGTGGGTCAGGGTCATAGTTGTGTATTATGCCAAAGTTTAAAGTCCGAGTCGGAAGCCATGCCAAGGGTCAGAGCCAAGTCCGAGTCTGAGCCACACCAATGTGGGGGAGGGATAGCTCAGTGGTTTGAATATCGGCCTGCTAAACCCAGAGGTGTGAGTTCAGCCCTTGAGGGGGCCATTTAGGGATCTGAGGCAAAAAATCTGTCAGGGTACAGTACTTGGTCCTGCTAGTGTAGGCAGAGGACTGGACTTGATGACCTTTCAAGGTCTTTCCAGCTCTATGAGATTGGTATATCTCCATATATTTAAGGATTAAGCTGATGTTGGAGTCAGAAATCATGCCAAGGGTCAAAGATGGAGTCAGTAGGGACTGGGGTATGGTAGCAGGAGCATGGTAACAAGAATATGGTGCAGGAGCTCAACAAAGAAGCAGAGTCTTTTGCTTCTGAAGAACAAATTGCTCAGACAAAGGGTAGGACATGAGCAGGAAACTTTACACCTTGGTGTCTAATCAGCAGTCTGCTCCTTATCACTGGATACTGCTGAGTCAGATTGTGTAGCTTCTGTTGGTTGGGCGTTAGCTACATTTTCCTCCGCGGACTTTGCAGTGTGGTGACACAGAGAAGAAAGTTCTTGCTTGGCAACTCGTTTTGAGAGTTTAAGTTCTGTGGTGCTTGACAATTAGCAGAAGAAATACAGCTGTGTAGGGACTGTGCAGGAGGAGCCCCATGACAATAAAGCTGCTTCTGTCGAGTCTCTTTAAGGCTCAATCCTGTGAATACTTTGTGCATCATGTTGACATGGAGCTGGATTGTCCAGAGCCCTCGCTCGTCTGTGCAGAGGATAAAGGCCCTTCTTTTTTTAACCTTACTCATTCTATTGTTGTCCCATGGCATTCTCATTTATCCTTCTGTACAGTGAGTGTAAAAAGAAATAGCGAGTTCCAGGGAGTGACGAATTCAGATTTGATAATGTTTTACATCTGCTTTGCCCAGATTTAATAATTATACAAGATTCAGGGTCAAGGAGAACTGGACCCCTGGTCTTTATATTCCTATTGTTGTCAAAAGTAATGCCTAAGATTAGTAGTACGGAAAGAAACAAAAGACAGTAACTTTTACAAAACATGAAATTCTATTGTAATACCATAAATATTGGCAGGTGGATACAGGCAACTACTTCGGCTTTTTAAAAAAATTGATGTCCCTTTTAAAATCCTAAAATAGAATTGCTTTTCCACACTGGCAAATCACTTTGGTCCAAATTGGGGCCCAGCTAGCATGGTAGTGGTGCAGTGGGCATAGAGGGTCTCTCTGAATCACAGCCTTCACTCCAGGAGCAGCACAACTCTGCACTGCACTCTGCTCAGGGCAGACTGTTGTCTGGGGATCTAATCCCTTAGGTGACTGACATCCAATTAAACACTCTACCAGGGTTGTACCTTTATTTTCCTTTTTGGTTGGTCTGAGTTGTGGTTTTCTTTTCTTTTCTTTCCTTTTTTTTTTTTTTGTTTTTTTTTTAACCCTGAGAAAAGACTGTACTGGGCCAATCCTGAACTTGAGAGTTTTGCCTGCTGAAGAGTTGGGTCTAGTGTAGCACACTGTGTGTTAAACAGTATTTATGTCGCCAAAGGGTTAATGATTTTATAAGTAAAGTTCATCTGAATTGTTAGAATTCTTAACAGCTATCAACATTTTTTGTTTAATTTTTGACTCTAGCTGTCTGTCTTTTGTGTTCTTCCAAAAGACAATGGAAACATACAATAAACCATCACAAGCAGGAAATAAAACTGACTGTTGTAACCTGAGGACGATAAAGATGTGAAAGGAATACAGAATGTTCGTGATGGATAAATGTAACAAAAATGTTCTGAAATTCTTAAGCCTCATGATGAACTGAGGCATTAATTTAGTGTTTGGCTACGGCACAACTACATTTTCAGAATATCTCATTGATACCAGGCTGTTGTTTACCTGCTGACAATTTCCTAAGACTGAAGCAGCAGGCACAATTCCCATGAGATGACAACACGCACTTCCTTGACACGTCAGTCTCAAGCAGCTAAGGGAATGGGATTTCCAAGGTTGTTTTTAAACCTGGGGTCTGTGCATGTTCTGCAAGCAGACAAGCTTGAACAGGAATCTAATCAAAAGAAGTCCAAGATACTGAATAAAGCCCACCAGCTTCATCTGGTCAGTTTTATGACCGGAAATTAACCAGTGAAGCATAAAAATGCACTTGATTGTTTTGGCGATTTCACTGGTATTGTTTAATCACTACAACTGCCAGTCCACATCAGAAGAGTTATGCAGAACCTATTAGTAGTAATAACCAGTTTGACCTTATTAATTATGCCATCACATTATGTTCGAGAGATAAAAGAAGTGGTTTAAAGTCTAATCCTTGAGTGCAGCATTGCTGTCCCTTTGGGTCCTATCCTGAATAATTGTCTTCATACTGCCTGTAGCTTGTTTGCATCTTAAGGAAGGGTATGACTACCAGGTTCCTGATTAGTATCAAGTCATGCTCATGATTGATAAAGGGCCTGATCCCGTAAAGTGTTGTGTGGTCTCAGCTCCCACTGAAATGAGCTGAAAGCACTGTGCAACTTTCAGGACGCATTCAGCACATTGTGGCCTTCTCCCTCTCCCCATACGCAGTTTTGATCATGTAAGATTCAGAAAACTGAGCTAAGCGGAAGAGCACATTCATTTGAGAGAGAGAGATATAGGGATGATGATAGTAAAATTCTTGCAATGTGTTGACATCAGGTACTTCCAGAAAAGTGCCCTACCACCAGAGAATCAACATCTTCTGATTTTTGTTATGGGTTCTTTATAAAGCACTATTTAGGGATGGTTTATGCATATGTTTAACATGTTAAAGAATGTTAGTCATGCATATTTAATTTAACAGTGTGAACTATGGCTCAGTGTAGTTGGCATACGCAGTAAGGTAGCAGTCTCAGGACTGAAGATTTAAGACCTCATGACAAATCCATCTGTGGACCCTTACAACAATTGTACCTAGGTTAAAATTCCAAGAAAAGCAAAATGCAACCTAGGATTATTTCTTGACGACTTTTCCAAGTGAAAATCTCCTACTTGACTAAATAATATAACAGAACACCCTAAAGCAGATGCCAACATAAAACTCAGAAAAGACTCAACTGATTTGCAAATTCATGTTGGGGAAACTGGTCTGAGAAATAGCGATGAAGAGAAAAGTATACACCAATGTCCTCATGTAAATGGTGGACCAGCTATATTCAACTTGAAGAATCTCTATTAGCATCACATCCCACTGGTAACCAACAGCACTGCAGTCCTAGCTTATGTAAACCAAAATGAGGACGTGAAAAATAAAACCTGACTGAAAGAAATTTTGTGCCTATTTTGGTGGGCCAACAGGAAACCTTTATGAATAACACCTCGACATATTATGGAAGAAGAGAATCTCAGGACAGGCTGACTAAACAGAAGAAAACTTCATCCTGCTGAGTGGAGTGTTAAGGAAAACTTCTTAAAACTCATTATGGAAAAATTTGAGCAAATAGACTGTGTGACAGACAACAATTATGCACCCAGTTAATTATGAGATTAAGCTTATGCGTATTCCTGATTTTCCTGGAAATTCACTTTGGCTTATGCATCTTCTCCAGTATATTTCATGTGGAGGGTGCTAAAGTCTTAAAGTAATCATAGAAGAACAAAGCAAAAATAATACTTATAGTTTCAAGGCTGGCTTGATGATCCCATTTTGCAAATCTCCAGTATTTTAGATGGTTAAGTGCCTACATTTTAACTCCCCCTCCCCAGTGTAGCTTGAGATAGTTCTCATGACCCGTTCTTCCACCACACTACAGCTCATCTCTGTCAGCCTAAACTGTGAGCAGGGAAAGGTCAATTAAAAAAGACCAATGAAAAGTTGGGGATGCCAGACACAGTTCTAATACTATAAGCCTCCGACGAAAGAAAGAGTCCTCTCTTCTCTGTTATGTATTTGGTCTGATATTTGCTCACTAGTGCTCCTTGCAAAGTATTGTAATAAAAATTGTAGAGTGGAACCCTTCTCTTTTGGAATTCTCAAGAAGCAGCCCTCTGCCCACAGACGAAGTATAAGAGGAATACTCATGGGTTTGTTCTGCAGGACAGTGTTTTATTTTAACACACTGGTTAGATGGTTGGCTTCCCATTTGAGATTTGAGCCCAAATCCCTGTTTGAAGCCCTGGGAGAAGCTTCCCACAGCCCCCATTGGATCGGAGCAGCGAACCGTGGCCAGTGGGAGCCGCGATCAGCTGAACCTGCGGACGTGGCAGGTAAACAAACCGGCCAGGCCTGCCAAGGGTGCTTATGTTGGCGGGGTTGGGGGTGGGGGGGCACGTGTCAAGATTAGATTAGATCAGGGATCAGCAATCTCCTGTATACAGCAGGCCATAGGACTTACTAAATTAATGTTTGAACTAGAGCATCTCTCTTAGAAAAACATCAAATCTTGATTTTAAAATTTCCTGTGATGAAGAAAATACTGCAGGGGTAGGCAACCTATGGCATGGGTGCCGAAGACAGCACGCGAGCAGATTTTCAGTGGCACTCGCTGCCCAAGTTCTGGCCACTGGTCCAGGGGGCTCTGTATTTTAATTTAATTTTAATTAAAGCTTCTTGAAAGTTTTAAAAACCTTGTTTCCTTTACATATAACAATAGTTCTGTTATATATTGTAGACTTATAGAAAGAGACCTTCTAAAAACGTTAAAACATATTACTGGCACGTGGAACTTTATATTAGAGTGAATAAATGAATACTTGGCACACCACTTCTGAAAGGTTGCTGAACCTTGATCTACTGCAACCTTTAATAAGTTGTTCCAATGGTTAATTACCCTCACTCTTAAAAGTTTGCACCTTAAATTGAAAATGTTAAAATTCTGTACCTACCCTGACATTTTGTTGTGTGCACAAACAAGGGATGGGATAAAAGTGCCAACTAACTTTATTTTGTGACCAGTACCAGAATTTGAACTTGGATCTCTAATTGTGGGAAACAAATTAAATAATTTTCTGCAGCACTTGCCTTCCCCCTTCTGTTATAAATTGCTCTCTGCCTGATTGGGTGGGGAGAACCCCAACCTCCCCCCCCAAAAACCAACACACACAAAAAAACAGCAACCCTGAACCCCGCACAAAATAAAAACACAACAGTGAGCTAAAAGAAGCAGAGTTAACTTCAGCCTGACATTTGGAAAAGCAAATTCAAAGAGTTTAGTGCTCACTGATTGCATAAAGCTCTGATTCATCATTGTACATGGGATGAGTCATTGCAAAGCTGGACTTTAATGCTGCACAATAAATGATCATTTAACTATACTAGTAAATTGCAAGTGAATTCATTTTGCAGAATTCTGTTTAGTTGGGACTCCAGCCATTCAAAAGGTGGGGAAAAAAGGGTGTGGTCCAAAAATGACTGAGGTATAAGGAAAATTAAATCAGATCAGTCATTTTAGTACTGAACCTTCAGCTTTTTATGATCCTTGGGAGAGAGCAGGAATTGGATAAAAGATTAAGGAAATGGTAAAAGGTGACCAAAAATAACCTTAGTTATTGTTTTATATTAAAAGCTTATCTACCCTTCTCTGACAGATGAGTTGGCACAATGGGTGAAATCCTGGCTACACTGAATGGGAAGTTTGCCATTGACTTCAGTTTAGTCATGATTTCACACATAGTATTTTAAAATTGGTAGAGTTTAGTGTGTGTGTGTTATTTCTAGGTAGTTGTGCAAGGGTTTAATGTCTCTACTGTCTATCCTCCACTGAAGAAAATTATGCTTATTTTTACAGTGTAACATTTTTGCAAAACTTCCATTTTTTTTTCCAAATGAAAATGAGTTTTTGCTGGCCCATTCTGTCCTTTGCTTATAACAAAATCTCTCACAACTATGCTGGTGAAAGCATTTTGTGTTTGTTTTTTCCCCTGTAAAACTGGCCAACAGCCAAAACTTGACAGTTTCATTTTACATCTGAATTTTTCTTATTCTCTATTGGCTTTAAAGGAAGCTGGGGTTTAAACACTGACAAAATGCACATTACTATTTTTAGGAATAGTTTAGTATGTGGGACTTGCTTCACCACTGTAGTACTTTGCCATTTAGATGAAATAATATTTGAGGATTACACAACCACTATAGCATACTATGTTCCTTTTTAATAAGGGCTCAGTCTTGCTTCCTCTGAAGTCCACTATACAACTTCACATGACTTTAGTAGGCACAGATTTGAGCCCAAAAGAGGAACAGGCACAGTATAGATATTAATACTGTCTCAAACAATTGTGGATGTTGCAATGTATTACTCTAACTATTTTGTAATTAATTTTGTTTAAGACTAAAGTATAAAATGTTTATCCACTGAATCTATCCAATGCCCAGCAATTGCATTATGAACTTTGAAAACAAGTTAAAGGATACATTCACTTCGCTTGAGGCACGAATCACCTTTTTTACTTATGATCACTCTGTGCAACATCAGCTAACAGATTGCTCTGAGGTTATTGGAAAATTATCCTTTGAATAAAGAACTGGATTCTGTAATCTCCAAACCCTTTCTTTCTTTGGTATATTTTTGAATATAATAGGAGGCAACATTAAGGCTGGATGGGTAATAGTGATTAGTGACCATGCAGCAGTGAGGAAATTCGCTTGGTATCTTAACCTGTAATTTCTACATTTTCTAGCAGTTTCTAAAAATTCTTGTAAATGAAGTGTAATGCTTTTTGGAAGGCCTCACTGAAATGGATGGAACTTTTTTTTTGTTTTAAATGAGTGCTGAAAGTTTGTTAGGTTGATTTACTAGTTCTGCAGGAGTGAGGAACCCTGCTCAGAGTGATCTTATGATGCCTGTTCATCTGCTATATATTAGCAAGTCTAGCTGAGACTTCATTATCTCCACACATCTATTGGTTTTGTCATAACTAGGATTTCAAAGACTCATAGGCTTTAAGGTCAGAGGGGACGATCATGGTCATCTAGTCCAGGGGTCTGCAACTGTTCAGAAGTGCAGTGCTGAGTCTTCATTTATTCACTCTAATTTTAGGTTTTGCGTTCCAGTAATACATTTAAACATTTTCAGAAGGTCTCTTTCTATAAATCTATAATATATAGCCAAACTACTGTTGTATGTAAAGTAAATAAGGTTTTTAAAATGTTTAAGAAGCTTTATTTAAAACTGAAATTAAAAGCAGATCTTTTCAGTTTAGTGTGATCCTTGCCCTTGCTTTTCCTTGCTGAGTTTTCCAATGTCTGGCATGTATGTGGACATTTTAAGCTGCACACAGGCTTCTGAGTGATCAGCTGTTAACCAGCTGAGAGAGAGGGAGAACAAGAACAGATTTTGTGTGTGAAAATACCTGTTCACACAGGTATGCAAATCCAAATACTGGAAGCATTGCAAATGCAAATTTTTCCAAGCAGTTAAATTTCACTGGCAGAGATGCCCAGCAGGTCAGAATAGATCTCCCTTGGTAGCTTCAAGTACGCTCCGCAGATCTCCAAACTTTGCCCAAGCTGAGCTTTTTAACTGGAAGAGCTGCGTTTCAAAATCTTCAACACCCATCCCCTGAAATACCGACAGATCTAAGTTGCTTTCATTGAACTTTTCAGATTTAATTAGGAAAAAAAGCATTAGGCCAACTCACTGGAAATCTTGAAATCCATCAGAAAATTCTGATTCCAGTTCTTGTATGTACATTCTGATCTCAGAGTCAAATGCAGTGTGCTGTTCCTTGTGGTGTCATAGTGATGTAAGCAGTAAATCAGGACTTAAAAATATTCCAGTATGGTGCAGCTTGAACAATTTTTAAGGTGGGGGTGCTGAGCTGCACCCCCTCTTTCTCCTCTCTGCTCCTGTCTGATCAGTGGGCCACAGCTGGGGGAAGCTGCAGAGCCCCGAGCCGGTGGCCGGGACCTGGGCTGGCTGCAGGCAGAACAGGGCTGTCAGCCAGTACCCCAGGCCAGCAGCGGAGCCCCTGGGACTGGTGGCTGGGACCCAGGGCCAGCAGAGGGCTGAGTGGGGCCGATGGATGGAACTCCAGCTGGCAGGGGGCCAGTGGCTGGTACCCTAGGCTAGCAGCAGAGCACTCGGGACCAGTGGCGAGTATGAGTGCCACTGTAAATCAGCTTGTGTGCCACCTCTGGCATCCATGCCATAGGTTGCCTACCCCTGATCTAGTCTGACCTCCCGCCCATTGCAAGCCACAGAACTTCACCCTTTCCTCACATAGAACGTAACATCTGGCTGAGTTACTGAGGTCCTTGGATCATGGTTTAAAGACTTCAAGTTACAGGGAATTCACCATTTACACTAATTTAAACCTGCAAGTGACCTGTACCTCATGCCGCAGAGGAAGGCGAAAACCCACCAGGCTTTCTGCCAATCTGACCTGGGGGAAAATTCTTTCCCAGTTAGATCCTGAGCATGTGGGCAAGACCCATCAGGCAGATATCTTAGAAAGAATTATTGGTAGTATCACAGAATATCAGAGTTGGAAGGGACCTCGGGAGATCATCTAGTCCAACCTCCTGCTCAAAGCAGGACCAATCCTCAAATCATCCAACAGATTTTTGCTCCATATCCCTAAATGGCCCCCTTAAGGATTGAACTCACAACCCTGGGTTTAGCAGGCCAATGCTCAAACCACTGAGCGCAGAGCCCTCTCCATCTAGTGTCTCATCTCCAGCAGTTGGGGATTTTTGCTGCGGTCAATGGCCAATGGGCCACACACACGCCATCGTAGACAGTCCTATCATACCATCCCTTCCATAAATTTACAGAGCTCAGTTTTGAAACCAGTTATGTTTTTTTGCCCTCACTGGGTCCCCTTGGAAAGCTGTTCCAGAACTTCACTCCTCTGATAGTTAGAATGATCTACTTGGGTCAGGAACTGAATTTCTACCATATGTCACTACCAGTGTCCAGCATGGTGGGATCCTGGACCTTGACTGGTGCCCCTACAGTGCTATTGCAATACAAGTAATAAATAATAGGGTCTGTGGTAGAGGAGATTATATCAGCATGGAATATGGGGTGCACTGTGTAGTACAGGGGAACAGAGGAGATTAAATTTATCGTAAGCACTCAGCATTTCTCTGTTCCCATCTTTCTCTCTGCAGGTTCCCTGCACGTACACTTTACATGGCTTCTGTGATTCCCTGTTTGCAGTGCATGGACTCTTTCCCCCTCTTGCCATTCCACGTCCCCTGTGTACATGCTCTTCTCTATGTTCCAGGAGTCCCCTGTCCCCTTCTTTATTTCTCCTGTAGGGTCAGTTTGTGTCAAAGGATCATAAGTTCCTGATTTAAACTTTTCATTATAATCAGTCACAACCAGTCAGCATGACAAAAAGGGATTTTACATTAAATTTGTATTCTTTCCAATGTGAAAGGAATAGCAGTTTCTCTCCTTTGTGACATGAATGGGCAGTTTTACAGCTTTCCTATTCAGGAAAGCATCCTGATTCAAGAAGGGTGCTTGAGTGTGTGCTTAAAATTAAGCATCTGGTTAAATATTTTCATGAATTGGGGCTTTAATGAGTAGCAGTTCAAAAACACGTTTGTGTTTTAGTATTCTTACAGTTCAGTGAATAAATGGTTAATAACCAGTAAAGAATGTGGCAAAGTGGCAGATTGCCAATTACTCCATATCACATTGTGCGGTTCATTTCTTCACCATCACAAGGCCCATATACCATGCTGTGGAAAATGATTTTTTTTGCCCCCCTTGGTAGCAGCATCTGGCTCTTTGACAGGCTCAGCAGAATTTTGTACTGGCAATTTGGGAGCTGCCCGTAGGCCGTCTATGCTGTTTTGTTATCTGGATGTCTTTCCTTTGATAGCTCACTGTTTGTGAAGAGTCTACATGTTATTGAAATTGTTTAAGTAATATGCATCATAACACTGTCCTGGAGAATGACTTACCATATAACAGAAAAATATTTGGCATATGGTCTGGTCTTGTCTCCTAACATTGTTTTGCTAGGAAACAGAAAATGAACAGCTGATGGAACAAACAAAATAGTTTAAGCATTGGTATAATTGGTTCAAATACATCTTTTGGTTTTAATTTCTTTTATTGCAAAAACTTTGGATTTTAGTTATAGTATCATAAGAACATAAAAATGGCTGAACTGGGTCAGACCGAAGGTTCATCGAGCCCAGTATCTTGTCTGCCGACAGTGGCTAACACCAGGTGCCCCAGAGGGAGTGAACCTAATAGGTAATGATCAAGTGATCTCTCTCCTGCCATCCATCACCACTTTCTGACAGACAGAGGCTAAGGACACCATTCCTTACCTATCCTGGCTAATAGCCATTAATGGACTTAACCTCCAAGAGTTTGTTTTTATGATATTTTTAAGAAGAAATTTGTAATTTTTTTCTTTGTATCTTTGTTGTGCTTTTTCATTACTGTTTTTAACATAACGTGAGATTAGATTCCTGCAATACTAAATAATTATTACTATTGTGATAAATACTGCTTTATTTATCCATAATCTCAAAATAAGCATTTTTTCAGACTATATACAGTCCATTAAAATATTGTGTGTGTATCTATGTGTATGTGTGTGTGTGTGTATATATATATATATATATATATTAATATTAATATAAAATAAAATATGTAGCTTCAGGGTTTTGTGCTAGTCAAGAAGTCCTTTAGAGATATTGGAATGAAGGCTGTGGCATTACACAAAGTTTTATTATTCATAGAAATAGGAGGAGGAAAATATGGTATTTTATTTCTGAGCCTTCATAAGAAGCTGTAAGGTTTGCAAATGTGAAAATCCAGGAGATGGAAGTGGACTTCCCAAGTGCTTTGATCTTCACAGGAAAAATAAGATAAATGAGTGGTGCTTTTTTAGAAACAGATATGTTGTTTAATGCTCTTACATTTAGAATTATAATGCCAGAAGTGGCCATTGTGATCATCAGTTCTCCATCACACAGGCCAATGGACTTCCCTGAATAAATTCCTGTTTGAACTAGAGCATCTCTTTTAGAAAAACATCCAAACTTGATTTAATATTTTCCCCCTGATGATGGAGAATCCCCCACAGCTCTTTATAAGTTGTTCCAATGGATAATTATCCTCACTGTTAAAAATGTGCTTTTCTTAATAGGCATTCAATACCCTGTACTACTTGTCTGGATCACCCTTCTGACCACATAATATGACAGAACAATTAGTGTAGTTTTATGTGATATTGGAAGAAAACTTTTTTTCTGTACAGAACTTTTTCCCACCCACCGCTAATATTTCCTCCACCTGTGAGATTACAGTGTATGGCCTAGGAGTTAGGGCACTGAATTGGAACTCAGGAGTCTAGGGTTCTAGTCCCCGCTCTGCCACTGCTTTGCTGGGTGATTTTGGCCAAGTCGTTCTACCTGTATGCCTTAGTCTCCCCATCTGCAAAATTTGGATACTGATATAAACTTGCTTTATAAGGCACTTTGACATCTACAGAGAAAGCTGGTAAGAGTTAGATATGAGTGTACTCCTTTCGTAGTTGCACACAATTATTATTCTAGTTTCTAATCTCTGTCAAACCAGTGTAAATGTCGAGTACCCTTTCTGCGTGAAGACTTAGCCCATGGAAGTCAATGGGAGTTTTGCAACTGACATCCCTGGCCAGGATTTCACCTATTGATTTTTATTAATTACCTCAGATTTATACCAGTGCAGCTGAGATCAGAATCTGTCCCCATTATTGCTAAATACCACCTACTGCAATGGTGTAGCCTGTTCCACATGAGTGGCAGGGTCCATAACTACTAATTATATCATGCCCCATTCATAAACACTAGTGGTGTGCACATGCAGGTGGTTTACTACTTGCAGGTAGTTTGTTTTATTTTTATGTGAAAGTTCTTATGTTCTGATCGGAATGAATCCTCTGGTCTTTTCTGTCACTTCTGTGAGGGGAGATGTTCATAAATTTGGGAGCAGAAAAATACTATTGCACTTGAATGGCATGTATATTCTTTTTTATTCTAAAAGAATAATATTCTTAATCACTACACTTTTAGGATTTTATAATTTTACAGGCAAATCCTCACAAACAAAAGTAAAACTAAGGTCTTACTAAAATGCCTGATTCATATTACATCTTTGTTAGCAATAGACTGTGATGAATTTATTAGCTAGAGATGAACACAGTTACTGCAGGCAAGAAGTCTGAAATGAGGATAGAAATGTGTTTAAAGGATGTTTTGTCATTTTATTGGTTTCTGTAATCTTATTCTGTATAAAAAAATAGGCCAAAAGTTGTGTAATTTTTCAGCTTTGAAATTAAATAAATTAAGGCCAGGTCTGCATTGGAGACTGTCTGTATAAGGAAGTTGCTCTGGGGTGTGAAAAATCCACATCGCTCACTGACAGTTATACTGACTTTAACCCCTGTGTGGACAGTGCTATGAAGCTCTTCTGTCGACATAGCTACTGCCTCTCAGGGAGGTGGGTTATCTACACCAACAAGAGAGCTGTCTCCCATCAGCTTAGGCCAGAGGTGGGCAAACTGTGGCCCACAGGCCACATCTGGCCCTCCAGACATTTTAATCCTGCCCCTGAGCTCCTGCTGGGAAGTGATGTCTGGCGCTTGCTCTGTGCCAGCACTGCAGCTGGGGGTCAGGGTCATGTCCCCACTCCGACTCCTATGCGTAGGGGAAGCCTGGGGGGCTCCTCATGCTGCCTCCACCCCAAGCACTGCCCCTAGACCTCCCATTGGCCGGGAACCACAGTCAATGGGAGCTGCAAGGACAGTGCCTGCTCACAGCGCAGTGCGCAGAGCCGCATAGGAGTTGGAGCGGGGACATGCCGCTGTTTTGGGAGCTGCTTGAGGTAAGCACCACCTGGAGCTTCCCCCTGTGACTGCCTCTGATGCCTCAACCCCCTGCCCGAACCCTGATCCCGCTTCTGCCCTCTGAACCCCTTGGTCCCAGTCCAGAGCACCGTCCTGTACCCTCGATTCCTCATCCCCAGACCACCCCAAGCTGGAGCCCTCACACCCTCCTGAACCCCAACTCCCACTTTTATGAGCATTCATGGCCTGCCATACAATTTCCATACCCAAATGTGGCCCTTGGGCCAAAAGGTTTGCCCATCCTGGCTTAGGAGCATCTTCACTGAAGCACTAAATCAGTGCAACTGTACCAATGCATCTGCACCGATGTAGCATTTTAAGAGTAGACCTTCCCTAATGTTGTGTTTTATTTAGAACAAATCTGATATAGAACAATTTCTCCTATTGCAATTCACAACACGATGTTGTGAATGCAGTGATACATTAGTATATGATCTTTTTGCTCATTTATTCTCTTTGCTTTAACATAAAAGCCAGTTATCTGATTCTCACATACCTGTTTCTGTAATTTATTTTGACTGTTTTACATTTGTCACATTTTCACTTGGTCACAATAATATAATTTTCTGATTTGCATGGTAAGTTGGTTGTTTCTGAGTAGCTATGAGCCACTCTGAAACCTAATGGGGATATAAAGAGTGGGGAAAAGGTGTTCTTTTGGAGTGACATGTTCCTTGCAGAATAGAGGCGCTCAAGATCTGTGTATGATAAATTGTCTTTGCATAAGCCTATGTTCTCTCTAATTACTGGAATTTTCAGAAAAGCTCAAGTTTGTTAGGTGCCAAAATCCCACTGAATTTCCAATAGACAAAACCTAAAGAATACTTATGCCATTGTGCTCTGATTTTTGTCTTCTCTCCCTCTGACCAAGGTTTTCAGTCCTGTAAAGCATCAGTTAGATAAATTATATTACATTAAAAATGTTCAGATTGCAAAGTCAAGTTTTCAAAACTCAGAAAATGCTTGAATGAAGTGTGTGTGTTGCAACAGATTGACAAAACTGTAGAGGCAGCAAGTGCTTTTTTCCCCCCTATACTTATTGGAAAAAATGCCATATTTTTAATGAAAAAGACCAATATAAGTATAAGCCAGGGAGGCACAAACCCAGATATAAATCAAGTGGCTTCAAAGCCATGCATAAGAGGTGTGCCTGTCGTTTATTTTGAAATATTTGATTGTCCTTGTTTTCTTTCAAATTGCTCCAAGTTCTTTGTTGCTCTTGCTGAGACTTGCAACAAAAGTCTACTTACTTTTTGTTTGGTTTTGCGCAGTTCTACATGTGGTTCTGGAGAATCTGACTGTAATAAGTGCTATTGACTGTAACTTAAGATGATTGAGTGGATATCAGAGTTCACCTCAGTACTGTCTGTTCCTTTTTTTGTGGGGGGAGGAGAACTCACTGATCTATGTGTCTGTCCAAAACTATACTGAGGAAATACAAAGATGGCGACAGAGAAGGGGATGGATAATTGGAGAGAGTGCTGAAATATATTAATATAGTCAAGGTAACTATAAAGACTCGAGAGAGACTTGAGGGTGGAGGCATGTGTTTTTGCTGCCTTTGAAGGCGTGGAGTTGGGTGCAAAGGTTTAGTAGCTTTCAGATGCTTTGCAAGCAGCACTGGCTTCATTCTCCCCTAAAAGTGATTGTCACAGTAGTTCTGGAGCGCTACAGTTCAAATTATTCATAGAATTTCTGAGAAAACAAGCTGTTGGCATTTTTTTGTTAAAGAACTTACACACACATTTGGTTTGGTGACCTGATGATGTGCTTCATCCTGCTTCCATAAAAAAAAATCCCATTAACTTTAATGGTGGAAGATCAAGTCCAATATCCTTTACCTGTGTCTTATTTGTATAATAACTTTTGGTCCCTGCTCGGACCACATGTCAACATGGTATAATATTTACCAAAAAAAGTGACTTGCAAAGGAAAAGAGATGTTTGTCCCTTATTTTATTTCCTGTATGATCTATAAAGAAAGTATGAATGTTTTTGTATGTTTAAAGGGTTTATAGGTGTGTTTAACATAATAAATAACAGACTTTTTTTCTATCCTGTTGTTGATGGAGGATTTTATAGATGGCTGGAGAACTGGTGGAATTATGGCATCATAAAGTTTGCTTTAGGGCATTTTTTTAAATAAAAAAAATGAAAAGCTCTGTGTAAAGAAATTAAGAGTTTAGATATAGCCAAATGACATGTGATCACAATGGAGCATGGAGATCTTTTTTGCCTTTTTCTTGAGTGAGAGTATCTTCTTCTAATATGAGTCTTTCCTAGTGGAATACAGATAGCTTTGCTTTGTTTTTGTCTTTTGAGGTGGGATTTAGAGAGATGAAGAAACATGCCCTAAAAGTGATCACTTCCAGATAAAAAAAATACTGTTGCATGTAGTATCAAAGCTGGCTTTCCAGTTCACAGATTGTTCTTCACTGCTTATT
The DNA here is from genome assembly GCA_007922305.1 of Dermatemys mawii. NCBI lineage: Eukaryota > Metazoa > Chordata > Testudines > Dermatemydidae > Dermatemys > Dermatemys mawii. The sequence goes on from ML677333.1 coordinate 84,482,384, forward strand.
TAATATATTAAGTTAAATATAATCATAAATCAAGTGACTTACATGAATGATCATTATAGCCTATTGAATGCATTATCTGTGCAGGATGCTTTACAGACCGTTAGAAGACACAGAGCCAAATTCTGCTCACAAATGCACCAGTGTAAATTCAGACAACTGATTTAGCGGAATTACCTTGGATTTGTACCAATGTAATAAAGATCAGAATCTAGCTCATATTCTTGTCGTGAGGAGCAGTATACAGGTAATAGCAGACTATTGAGAGGTAGGGCGTTAAGGGAAGGAGAAAAGTGGCAGCCAATTATATCCTTAATTTATCTTTTGAAATCTGATATTTGGCCTTACTGTTATCTCATTTACACTGCTTATACGTTCTAGTTTAAATCCATTTACATCAATTTCAGTAACTCCTGATTTATAGCATGGTCTGACTCAGTCACTCAAAGCCTTGAGCAAGGAATTGTCAATATAAAAAACATTGAATATATTTTAGTTATGTAAAATGAATATTAAAAAAAATAGTGCCAAATTCACCAATACGTGGTAGCTGACTTTGTGCCTCTCCAATGACGCTGAGCTTCCATAATAGTTACAGCTAACTTACAGTAAACACAACCAAATCTGTACTGATTGCCTGGTTGCAGAAAACAGCTCAAACAAGAGGATGCTAACTATAGTAAGCTTGTTGAGAGACTTGTCACTGTATCTTTTTTCACTTGACATTTTTATAGATTTTCAGAATTTGTTGCACAGCACAAACAGAATAAATATGTGACCATAATAGAAATCTCCAAATATACTGCACTAAATGGATTCTGTCCTAAGCGCCCCCTCACCCTAAGCACATATAGAAATTTGCAATCCAAGGGAGGCAAACTGGAGAAAGCCCTCAGAAATCTGGGAGAGGGGGTTATTGACTATCCCATCTGGCTGTCTAGCAGCCACAAGCTTGCTTGTCCTGAGTTCCCCTGCGGATCACCAAGATCTGGTATGTTACATATACATGATTAAGACAGACTTTAGTAGAAAATGCTGAAGACCAGGTCGCAGAAGCCAAATGATGTTGAGCCATAAACAAATTACAAAGAACAATGATCCTGATGTTCATATTTCTAATAGATATAGTAATATAGCTGATGACCTTTTCTTTGTGGAATGGCTGCTCAGCCATGATATCCAGGGTGCTAGACTAATTAACTTCAAAACTATAGTGTTACAGTGTAAGCTGCTTATGATGGACTAATCAGACAAATTCTGCTTTGTCCATGTCACCCAATGTCTAATTTAAGTGAATGAATTTTGGGAGGAGGACAGTGCAGGGAATGGGAAAACCATCAGGAAGATTTTGCTCAGAAGGAAAAGAAAGGAAACGCTGCCAGAGTCACCTTTGCACAGGAGGGTTGAGAAAGGGAGGGAGGAGAGAAGTGTATTTCCAGGAGAGTTAAAGTAAATGAGGAATATTTTTTTCAGGCTGGGGTGCCAGGTGTTAGTGAGGGATCAGGGGAGGAATGGAAAGAGAAGGTGATGGCGAACAGTAGCTAGCAGGGAGGCTAGAAAGCGCTTCCAGGAAAATCAGTACATTGTATAGATTGTGTGATAGTATAATTAATGAAAAATCTAAAAGGTGCCTCCCATAATGTTTACCTGGATCTAAGACTTAGTATGTCTTATGATCAAATGGCTCAATGGTTCCCTCCCTGCCTTTGGTCACTGTCTCTCTTTACAATTAAAGATTGCTCTGCCAGGAGTGTTTACAAGATTCCTTTCTAGGTCCAAACTCTCTGAATGTGGATAACATCGCATCTAGCCACAGGAATTGTTTGAATTTTAAATGTCTCCATTCCTTACAGAGCAAGAACACGTGTCTGGAGGTGCAGATGTTTCTTATCTTTTTAGAAAGGAAACTAAGGGAGATCTCCAGGGAAGACAGGATGCCCTTTTTCTGCAGTTTTTCATTTTCAATTACTGTAAGAGGCGTAACTTTTAACAAAAGGGAAAAGGGTCATTTCCAAGGAAAGGAGAAGCTGAAAATATCTGAATGTTACGAGCAGAAGAGGGGAACTTCATATAGTGGCTTATGTTGTTGCTCTTACAGAATATGAAAGAAGGAGTTTGCCCATTCTGGCTGCAAGATTTTCCCAAAAGAGCACTACAGATGTATTGTCCTAGTAAAGGATAAGCACCATGGCTCCTTGTTTTCTACTTCTGATACTTGGAGATCATGCACAGCCCTGAAGGGAGAGGAGTGTGAAGTTGGTAATTCTGTGATACCATTACACATGGTGAAACTTGGTAGATCACACCCATGGAAGGCCCTCTGCACAACTTAAGCTGCTTCGTGGGGCTAGAGAGATGGGCTGCCAATGGAGCAGCTGTATAGAGGAGCTTCAGCACTCCTTGCACCTGGGGAATGAGGACAAATACAGTCACGCTTTCATCATTTTTTTTCCATTTAAACAGAGGGAGTCAAAGACCCCGCATTTGAAGCTGAGGGAACAGAGATTGGTTAGTCTGCAGAAGAGAAGAATGAGGGGGGATTTAATAGTTGCTTTCAACTAACTGAAAGGGGATTCCAAAGAGGATGGATCTAGACTGTTCTCAGTGGTACTAGATGACAGAATGAGTAATGGTCTCAAGTTCCAAAGGGAGAGGTTTAAGATGGATATTTGGAAAACTTTTTCATTAGGAGGGTGGTGAAGCACTGGAATGAGTTACCTGGGGAGGTGGTGGATTCTCCTTCCTTAGAGGTTTTTAAGGTCAGGCTTGACAAAGCCCTGGCTGGGACGATATAGCTGGGGATTGGTCCTGCTTTGAGGAGGGGCTTGGACTAAATTACCTCCTAAGGTCCCTTCCAACCAGTATTCTATGATTCAAGTAACTGCTTAAGACTTGAAGTGATTTCAGGAAGCCCTGCTATATAAATGTCTCTTATAATTCCTGTACAGTGCCATTTCCTTCCCTTGGGGAGTCATTGTTCTGGTCTGTTTCATCCTGGAAAGGATTTGTCTGGCACAGCTCTACTGCACAGAAACGTGTTGCACTAAAGCATGCTGTTTGATGAAGAAAATAACTCTACTTTTCCTATTGCTTTTTTCCTTTAGAACGCTATAGTATTTTTATTATTTTTTAAGAAAAAATTTGCTTTGATTAAACAGTGATTTCCCCCCCCCCCCCCCAGTAACCGGAGTTTGACAATATCCAAAGTATTGTGAGAAGTTGTTTGTTTTAAGAAACAACAGCAGCTTTTCAGTGTGCTAGCAGCAAATGCTAGCCAAAGTAAATTGACGAGAATACAATGAATGTGTTTTCTTTCTCTGGTAACTTGGATACTAGTAACTGGTCAAGGAGGTTCATGCACTTTCACTGGCATTCCCACCCACAGTTCTATCCTTTTTGCAGTTGCAAAAAGGACAGCATATAATTATGACTAGAATATTTTCTGCATGTTATTATCAATACAGTACATTATGTAGCAGCAAAATCCATTAGTCCCATGTTTCAAAAGCTTATTTTCTTTCTTTAAAGTTATGAACCATGCTTTTGCTGTTTCTAACAGGCTCCATGAGTGCAATGATATCTATATACCGCCTTTCATCTGCAAAGTGCTTGACAAATACTGAGCCAACGTCACCTCTGCTGTACATTGGACTGTCAAGAGAATTGTGCCCTCTTACATCTGTGATAAATGTTACCCATTTTCTAGTTAGTCAGTCTTCTCACACATCTCTGAGGTGGGAGAGTAGTAGTAGTATTTTATTATTAGTTTATAGATGGGAAATTGAGCAGAAATGTGAAGTCCAGTTTTTTTAAAATGGCCTCTAATCTGCAGGTGCCCAACTGAAGATACCAAAAACCTGATTTTTCAGAGACTCTGAGCCCTCATGGCTGCCATTTACTTAGCAGTGGGGACAGGCTATGTTTGTGCAGATGGTGATGGTGAGCTCATGGTGTCCTGTCCCTTGGATCTTCTAAGAAACCTAAAGGTACTGAGCCAGTGATGTCACAAAGGCCCATGCCTTGGCATCAGCCCAATAATCTTATATGATCCTGTCCCATCAGAGGACATTATAAACATCCTTGAATTCATGCTTACAACACTCCTGTGACTTAGGGCAGAACACCCACATTTTATCAAGGAAGTACTGAGGCACAGAGCTATTAAGGGGGAGATTTTCAAAAGCACAGTTGTGCCTTTGAAAATCTTCCCTAAAGGTACTAGGGTTGAGTGTTTGTTTGAATCAAGGTCTCCTGAGACTTAGTGCAGTGCCATAATTACAAGACCATCCTGCCTTTCTGAAGGCTACAAGGACAGAGGAAGAAGCCTCACAGAAGACTGCTTAGACATCATCCCAACAAGAGAGGTATTGAGGAAGTACCCCCGCCCTGAGACCTGAACCTTGGCATCAGCCCGCCAAATCGAAGGTCTGCACCTTGACATTTTACCAACAGGACAGAGGTGCTTGTTTGGCCGGTTAAGGGGCTACTTGAGAATATGGACTTTGTTCAGATACGTTCATTCTCTTGCCCTGTTGTATGACACACAACATGTACACAATAAAATTGGTGACCCCCCTGCTTCCTATTTGATATATTTTTGTCCACTGCCACTAGTGCAATAGAAGTATGAAATAATGTTGATGATAATCAGCACCTTTATAAAATTAGGACCTGCGTATTGCAACCTAGGCATTCAAAAACAGGAGCTGCACTTGAGTAATTTACGTGGGACCACAAATGAAGTCAATTACAGAGCCTTTATTGGCATGGAGTCTTGTGTTAGAGTCTCTGGACACCTCTCTAAATAAAAGCATCTTCCTGCTTTGCACAATTTGCTGAGACTTTAGAGAAGGTGTTCTGGATTGTTTTAATGTATCTGATTTCTTCACAGTCTTCATCTGTTTCATTTTGAAATGAAACTTCTCCAGTCCAGATTCAGAAAAGGAAAGTCCATATAAATCAGATCTTAAGCATGCCGCCAGGCAATACCGGACTTCTCTGCCATACGAGGAAATAGATATTGCTTAGGGCTGGGCAGCAGTGGTGTCATGGGAATCTGGAGATTTGATGGGGTTGATTAATTTCAGTTCTATTTATATTGTTGCTGTATATTTGAGTGGATCCTGGGAAAGTGATGGTCTCTTTATTTTAGTGGGTTTGTTTTGTGTTTAAATGAGAAGGACTTCCAGAGAATTGGATGGGTGGTCTTCTATTGCAGGATATAAATAAAGCATTGACTCTTATCAGTTATGATGCATATCTTACCCCTACTTCTGCACCGCAAAAAATCCCCAGCAAAGTGGAAATAATGTGGTTGTGCTGCAGAGGATGGACTATGCTTTAGTTGTTGTTTCTCTATGTTAACCAAAGACTTCCTATGTTGTGTTCTTCCAGTCGACTAATAAACCCTACTATTTGACAGCGCTGGTTGAGTGTCACTGCGGAACTTGCAGAGGTGCATTGCTCCCTAAGGTTGTAAGTGTCTCCCTCAGGGTCTGTCTCAGTGGAACTCGCTGAATGGAGCTCAAGGTGTGAAGCAGGAGTGCTGAAGGCCCAGACATCCAGTCTAAGGAAGTGGTGAATCTGCCTGGCTTACCTGGAGGAAGAGTGAGACACCTATGGGTGGTCCTCCCAGAAAGTGACTTGTGGATCCATAATGCCTGCACAATAACTTGAGTTCAAGATGTTTTGTCCCTGTTGGTGTTCTACCTGCTTCCCCTCTATTGCAGAGTCTTCCAGGCTTTGTAGTTGAGAAGGAACTGTGGTAGGGGGTCCAGTCCTCCTTTATATGCCCTTGCCAGAGAGCAGGAGGCACTACTCTGTCTGAGCATGGACCTGAGGATGCTGCTATTTACAGTCTCTGGTCAAGAACACACAGGCATGCACACATCCTGTGGTGGAGCACCAATAGGACAAAATAGTTTGAAGAACTCCAGTTAATATAAAGTACGTAACCTCCTAGCCCTTTTCCCTGGAGTGGGAGAAGGAGCAAAGAGTCTACTCCTCTGAGTGCTCCAGAAGGGCCAGTGACATAAATTGTATATGTGGCCAGAGGAGTGCAGGAAACACTCCCTTCAGGTGCCCTCAGGTACAACGTAGGAATGGACCGGGAAAAAGCAGGGCCATGCTATTGTTCCACATCACTGCACAGGTCAGAACCTAATGGGGATTGGTGCAGGCTGTGAATTCCCCTATATAATAGCTAGCTTGGGGTGGGATTGTGCCTGAGGTTTCCCTTAGGAAACGTGACTACTCAGACCTGTGGCTAAAAGGCCACAGCCTAGCCCTAAATACATCCTATCTTCCTGCCTCAGTTACTTACAATTCACAAATTATTTTCTTTTGTTCATAACCACAGTACTGTAGGGCTTTTTACCCTTCTTTCTTGGTCAGGATTTTGTGTTCCAGTTTTGATTAGATAAACAGCAGTGCTGGGGGAAAATAGACTCAAGTTAAAGCTTTCCTTAAAAAAAAATAAACATGAGATGCTTTGAGTGGAATCAGTCTTTATCTTGCTCACTGGCTGATGCTCAGATGATATTCTGCACAGTGCTGTTTTCTTCTGACATGTTGGTGCTGTTCAGTGTATCATGCAACACACTTTTGATTGTCTGCGGAGTTATATTGTTGGTTTAAGCTTGACTCGGCAGCTGCTTTCAGTACCCTTTGCATATTCCTAATGAGATTTTTAAATTGATCAATTAAGTAATTTTAGCCAAAAATGTTCAGGTGATGGAGGATTCCCCCTTGGACATGCTTTGTATACATTTTGAGGATGGCCTTTCCTTTGTTATCTGAGTGGTTAAAAATTGTTTTATATCAGTTGTCACTTGTTGTCACTTAACCTTGGCAATTCTGCCATGAGCGCATCTGATGACAACAGTGGTATTTTAAAAAATAAAACCCCAAATCATTAACTAACAAGGAAACTGTTAAGAATTTAATAGAGGTAGCAACTCTCTGAAATCAAAGAAAACCATTTTGATGTCAGACCCAAATGTTGAGATGCTTTTCAAGGCTTTTTATTTGAAAAAGAAACATCCATAATATAGAATGGATTTGTATTTAGAAAATCTGCTTTCGCATGGTGTGATTTATTTATTTATTAAAGTTTGTATTGTAAATATGCTTTTAGAGCGAGCGTGATCTCAGCATTTGTTGGGTTTGCTTTGGAACTTGTACATAGAAGTGGAAAATTTGAATGTCACTATTCATCTTATGCAATCCTTCAGCAGTGCATGACGATCTTAAAATTTTACAATATCCACTATTGCTCTCTGGCTCATCTCGGAATTAAGAACCCAGTGGCTTACTCATCCGGCCCTGAAGCGAGAGCCTGCGGAAGGGGGTTAGTATTGGAATACAGCCAAATTTTACATCATTGGGGTTCCCCACCTAATTTTATGGCAGGCTTGCTCTCCCATAGAACAGGGATTCAACGCAAGGCCAACCACTGAAGGCTCTTGCCTACATGGTGACTTCAGGGTCGCTCTGGTCTACCTTCAGCTGTCTAGCAAGATCAACAGATTTCCCACCCATTCCCACCAGTGACATTTAACTTTTGATCTTGGCCCTCCCTTTTTCCAGGCATCTATCCGTAACTTCCTGGTGGTTTGCCGGGATATAAGGGGAGGACAGTGTTGCATGGAGGCAGCTGCACTTTCCCCTTGGCATGAACAAAGGATGAGAGAGAAGGGGGTGTGTGTGTTTTCATTTCCATGCTCATGTCTCCCAGAGAAGAAAGTGGTGCCAAATGTTTGAAAGATTTTACCCAAGATTTGCACTGAGTCAGATTTAGCCCTGCAGAGGTACTTGCTTACACCATCACTAAAGTTGGCCCCTGAAGTGTACGATGCAAAAAAGTACTCAGGGCTTGTTTTAGCTATAAAATTAAGTGGACGTACAGCCACTGCAGTCATTAAAACAACCACTTAGGTCCACATTCTGCTCCTCCTGTTCGTGGTGAGCGTTCTCATCAGGAGGAGGGGCTGTCAGCACCAGGGTGGTGGTGGTGGGGGAAGCTGTGAGCCCTGCGCCTGGCCCACCACTTGCTTTGTCAGCATGGGGAGAGAGGCAGGAGGCTCCAGCTGTCAGTCTGGGCTGATGGCCAATAGCCAATGTAAGTAAGGGTGTGTCAACAATTAGTGTCACCCTAATTACATCGACGTAAGCGCTATGCCTCTTGAAGAAGTGGAGTTGTTATGTTGGTGCAGTGGGCTACTTACTTCAGCAGTAGCAACACTGCAGTGTCTGTACTCATGCCAATCTAACCCTGTAGTGTAGACCAAGCTGTAGTGTAGACCAAGCTGTAGTGTAGACCAAGCCTTAGTGTTGCCTCTATTTTTGGCCCTCTCAAGTTTAAAAAGTTCATTTAAAAAAAATCCAGGAAAAAGTGAGATGATGGCTGCATTTGTGTACCTCAGCTCTAAAGACCACAGGTAGTTTAGGTGATGGTGATGTTAAAAATATAGAGTATGACAGTAGCACCTCTTTGCTCCCCTGCCCCCACTAGAATATATAAATGCTCAAAAATTTTAAAAACAAATCTGCAATTCAATCTATATGTTTAACATGGTAACTGTCTTACTTTATGTGCTTCTGTATCATGTTACTGTTGTCATGTAACTACTTAATTCTGAATTTTAAATATCTACACAATTGAGGTTTGGATCCCTGACCTGCTAAAACCTCTTAACTTTTGGTCTGGCTGCCAGCTGCCTGAGTATTGATTGGCAATTTACCAGCATCATAGGGGTGAAGTGTTCTCTCTCAGCACTACCATGATTGTGAGGCTTTGTTTCATTGAGATGAACTCTCAATAGAGGCAAACCACTTCTGGATGAATCCAGAGCCTTGTTAAAAAGAAAAGGTAGGGAGGAGGCTATAAAATCCTGTTAATAAATACCAGACTATGTTGCATGAACTATATGTAGTAGTTTTAACAGTCTGATTTATTTGTCATGCAAATGCAGTGGAGATAAATCAGATCATGCCTTTTCTGCGCTGACAGTTTCTTCCTGCAAATGTAGAGGAATAGTCATGACAATTATTTATTGCAGGTAGCTGAGGAAACAATGGGAGGATGTGGGCTGTTGCATAAAAACGATATTGAGGCAGATGTGGGTGATTATTAACTAGCTGATGCTTCCTCCTAGGCTTGTAATCCACAAACACAACCTGGGGTGAATCTCAGTTTATTAATAACAAAGGTTTTGTAGAAAAATGAGTGCATGCATGTTTTTTTATTTTTTTTAAGTACAAGCTTTTTCCCGTTTTAGTCAACACAGTTTGAAGTTTCTTGAATGAATGAAATAACAATGTTGTGTCAGTGACAGAACGTACTTGGCACAAGCCTGGAAAAACCTGCTGTGGAAATATTTCTTACAAGGGATTCACATAACAGTACTTTTTTGGCATTAGGAGCAGTGACAAATTCATAACTCAGTGACATAATTTTAGACAAATCTATTTGTGTTCAGGAAGCTTGTGTTTTAGTGTGGTGATGTAAGAAAACAGAAGATATTGTATTATAAAAGGGACTTTATTAAACAACAAAAGTTACCTATTTAATTTGTTCTGACTTTGTCATCTTTTCCTCTGGTCTCATTATGTTGTCCGTTCTTGTATGTTTGGAGGTATAATGCCAAGTTTTTACAGGAATCACTGGGGATATGTTCAAAATACTTTTAAATCTGTGACTTCCTTTGTAGTCTTTGCAGAGATGGCATGCCTGATTTATCTCCTATGTTCTCAGAATTTCTGGAAAGTTGTAAGAAAATAACAAAGCACAAATTATCCAAATAAAAAAATGAGAGAACTAGGTTTAGCTTCTGATAATATTGTGCCACAAATATTACTTTGATTCCTGGTACCATTTTAAAATGTTAGCAACCATTTCTGTGGCTTATATTAGCCACCACTCTTGTTCTATAGTCATTGCTTGGAGCATTGGCAATATTGAGGAAGGGAAATGTTTTGATACTATTACAATAAACTGGCTGAATGCTAACTACTATTGAGAAGGCAATGCCTGTACTTTATACTTCTGTAGTGCCTTTTTTCTAAAAGATTTCAAAACACTCTATAGATAATTAATTAATTAATTAATTAATTAATTACACTTACAAAACTCTTTTGACTAAGAGGAGATGTATTATAGGGTTCATTTAACTCAAATCTAAAATGCAGCCACCTCTGAAGTGGCAGCTGTTTAACCCTACCCGTAACCCAACAGTTTGTCAGTAAGTGCTATTGATGTTGTTTGAACAGTAAATAATAAAAATGAAAAATAGAGAGAAGGATGATCATAAAAAAGAGGAAAGGGATGGTCAAGAAGAAAAGAGGGTAGCTATTTTTACAGTAAAATATAATTAAATGTTTATAGAATGTAAATTGTAGAAGAATGCAAAAAGACATGTAACATAATCACTATTTCATATTGTTTCTTCAGATTCAGAACTTTCTTTCTAGTGGCTAATTAAATAAAATATTATAATTATTCTTTTTATTTGTTTTCATTTTTTTCAAAGCTGGAGAAATTCTTTTTAAACAAAGTCATCTGTACCAAGTCAAATCATTTGTTTATTGCTGTGTAGTCCCCTCTCCCCCCAACAGAGCTTTCCTGAGTACAAGGCAGTTCCTCAGGAATTCCTTTATGGTGAATTAGACAGGGCAATGATGGATAACTCAGGGCAAAGGACATTCTAAGCAGTGAACCAAATTGATTACATAAACCTTTAGCTAAACTTCTTCAGAATCATTTTGGATAGAATGAGTATTCTGAAGCATAAGGCAGGGCCTAATCTCCCACAAGGGGGGCTGTCTTTGTTAATGTTTTCTGTCATGTTATCTTTAAGTATTTTTTTTTTATTCTAGAGAACTAAAATTGTTTATTTCAAGAATTGGGGATTTGCAAAAAAGACTGAGATCTGAAATCCTGTGCATCACTGCATTTACTGCCGCTCTGTGAATGTTTGAGTAGAGAGAATTCACCTTCACATGAAGAGATTTTTTGCAGTTTAAGGGTTCTTGGGCTATCTACGTGGAGAGTCTGCATTTCTGTGCTTTTCCCCCAGCTATTCCTCTGCCTGAATCCTGGAGGCATGTGTCTCCTATGAGCTGTTTGGCTTTGGGCTATCTTGTGTTTGAATTATTTCTTCATTCCCCCCCTCCCCCCAACTCCTCTCCATAACTTCTGAGATGCAGATGGGCAGCTAATCCTCAGTTAAATGCTACTGATTTCTCCCGTGGTATTTTCTGCCAGGTCCCCAGAGGCATGTGCTTTGTAAAATATCTGTTCTCTGTCTCTCCCTGCTTTTTGCACTGGCAGAAACCCCAGAATGTATGGACTCTCTACCTTCTGGTGTTAGACTAGAAGGAATTCCACAGACTTCAGAGGAGGGAGAGCATGCCTGTAGAGGCACCAAAGCTTTCTCCCCCGCCCCTTGAATTTTGGAGCTTTTGCTCCACCCTGGGTTGCAGAACAGAGCCCTTGCTTACCAGTGGAATGCAGCGTCACTGGTTCACTATACGTGAAGTCTGTGGGAAATATAAAATATCTGACAAGAAACCTCACATCGTTTACTGACATTTTGTTTTCCTCTGTAAATTAAAATACAACACTGAGAATAAAGTAGCCTTTAATAGGTTATTTTAAAGTGCACTTCAATGTATGATTCAGCAGCAGCATAATTTCCAAAATATGTTCACAGTAGTGTTTACAGATTCTATAAATTGTCTGTAATTGTCTGTCAGCGGTTCTTTTTCAAACTTTATTTTCAATGGTATCACAGTCACCATAAAAGATTATCAAATCTATCTACCTACAATGCAGAATACGGTTCCCCCACACAGTGATTGGAAGCGGGGGATACAAAACCTATGTGATTCCTGATGTTAGCTGAAAGACGAAGATGGATCAAAAATAACTTAAGCAATTTCACTTGCTTCAACTATTTCCCTCCCACCTCCCCAAAATTCTTTCCTTCAGTTTAGTTTTAAGTGTTACATTATCACCTGATTGGTTTGGTTTGCAGAAACCACCTACTTAATATCCAAGGTTTTAGTCAATTTAATATGTTAAGGGAGAGGTGATGTGGTCTACGGGTTACAGTAAGGGACTGGGATCTGGGATACAGGCGTCAGGTTGGGAGATGGGAGATTTTTCTGTTCATCCTACCGTTGACTTGCTGTGCAAATACGAAGCATTTGCAGGTTCTTGAATGAACACTACTTTGTATCTTCACATATAGCTGGTTAGGGAAATTCACAGTTTTTCTTAGGATGAAAGATAGATTCATAGACTTTAAGGTCAGAAGGGACCATCATAATCATCTAGTCTGACCTGCAGGCCCCATAACCTTACACACCCGCTCTTGTAATACACCCATGATGTCTGGCTGAGTTACTGAAGTCCTCAAATCTTGATTTAAAGATTTCAAGAGAATCAATCATTTACTCTAGTTTAAACCTGTAAATGACTGATGTCTCCATGCTGCAGAAGAAGGCAAAAACCTCCGAGTCTCTGCCAGTCCAGCCCAGGGGGGAAATTCCTTCCCGACCCCAAATATGGCAGTCAGTTGTATCCAGACCACCTTCTGTATTTTAGCTCCCAACAGATAGCACGCTCATTTGTTCTCTGGCTATCTTCACTGACTCTTCCCCTTTTCTTATAGAACTAGCTGCTCTTCTCTTCTTCCCTGCCCTCCCACGTTCTGTTGTTGCCTGCTATGCACCTTCTTCATTTTCCAACTCAGCCAACCTATTTGTGAGCTCTGGTTCTCCTTCATTTGCTGAAATGCTTCAATAAGCATTTATTTCACAATAAAACATTTCAGTTTTGTACATTTATTGAGAATCAAAATGGTATCTATATCCTGTGAATTTGGAGAGGTCTTTTCCAGATTGTTAAACAAATACTGCATTTTCTGTGCCAGTCACTTCCATACCAGAAATGCTTAAAATTTTGCCTTGGATATCTTCCTGGATTCCATTATGACATTCCCTGGATGTTCACATACCACCACTACTTTATTCTGTGGAGGGGTCAATTAAGGTTGCCAAGGTTTTGAAAGGACCGAAGCTCCCTCGATAAAGTAAAATTTGTACCCTGAATGCCTCTTTGGCAGAGGTGTTCCGTGCCCACTGAGGGCTCATTTCACTCTTTTTGTGGCTACATCTTGAGGAGAAATAAGAGAAGCATCAGTTCAAGGGTGCTTAGCAGGCTGGTTCTTTTTCACATGCTCGGGCTTTAACTGATCCCAATATGTGGGGCCAGGAAGGAACTTCCCCTCAGGTCAGATTGGCAGCTGTTTGGTGGTGCTTAGGACTTTCCAGGAAGGAGCGGGGATGCGGCGCACTCAGGGGAGGAGGTGGAGAAGAGGCAGGGCCGGGCCGGGGACTTGAGGTAAGGATGCAATGTGGGGGGGGTGAGGGCAGTACAGGAGTGGGAAGAGGCAGTGCAGGGGCAGGGCCAGTGGTGTTGGGGGGTGGGAAATCGAGCACAGACCAGGTAGAGGGAAAGTCGAGGCATATAGTTTAGTCTCCTGTGGGCTGTACTACTTTGATTTAATTTTGGTTGTTGGGTTTAGAGTGCTGGTGTTTGCTGGTGTTGGTGGTCTATGCTATACAGGAGGTCAGACTAGATGATCTTGTGGTCCTTTTGGGCCTTAAACTCTATGAATCTAAGGGAGTGGGTTGCTTTACTCTTTGTTCTTTCACCTATCATAGGCAAATTGACACACCGGTGCATGGACTGACTGTAATTTGTCTGCTCCTATCCCAACTGGATAGAGGACTGTGTGGATTTTTGCGACAATGGATAATCTTGAGATGTTTTATACTTTCAGCGCCAGTCATTTTCCTGGAACTATGGTAGCCAGCACAAGGGAGTACTATTCTAGTGAAGGGGAAATGTCTGAAACTTAAGGGGAAATGGGACCTGGTAGGGATTTCTGAGTGGAAATACTGTGGCTCTGTCACTGCCAGTCCTCCTGGCTGAGAACTAATCCAATGACATCTATTTGTATCCTAATGTTACATCATTAAAATTAAACTATCACAATGCATTATTATGTTCATAGCTATCTTGTGGTTTGTGTTTCTCATTAATTGAAATCTAGGAGAAACAAGTATTGGATTTAGGGCTCAGTGTGTCCTAGGGATAGATGATATAGGGGAAGGGAGCTGAAGAGGGAAGAAATAATGTTGGCGGGATGGTCATATGCAATTTTCTGTCATAATCTCGTATAGAAAACAGTCTTCCTGAGGTGATTTCACAAGTTGTCTGGTGGCACAGGTAACCTCTAAATAGATTGTTTCCAGATAAGCTCTGTGTTCGGATTTCTTCAAGGCATTGATTAGGGAAGGTAAAGCTTAGGAACATGTCAGTGCTATGAAAAACATGGCTGCCTCCAAATTATTCCTAATTTGAAAACAAGAAAAAGTAATGCTCATGTTGTTGATTACATAATGGAAAAAAATAATATCATGTTATCTTTGAGAAATCAACTGCTCCAGAGTCAGGAAATGTTATCAAATAATAATGAAAAGAAATCAATTAAGATTTCTGTCAATGAGTGAGAGAGAGAGAAAGCATGCATTAAAACACTGCATATGGTGAATGCTATTACAGTTCTACCTTTATTGGGCCATCATGGTGTCTGCAGTCATCATGACATCTTGTACTTGAAATTGGTGCCATGTGGCAAAGGTAGAATTTTGGAGGGTGTTTGCAGTATTTGTGGTGCGATAGAGTTAATATCACCAGAGCAATTTTAACTTTTGGAATTGCCTGGCTTCTGTGTGCTTAGTCTTTCAAACTTAACATTGCATTCATTCCAGTTTTTTTCCATGTAAATTCCTTGTTTTTATTTTAAGAAAGAAAGAAGTTATAGGGAAAGGAAGTGAAAATGTAGACATAACCTGTTTGTGCGGTTTAGAAGCTCTGTTAGTTTTTACCTCATTGACTTCCCTGTAGGATCAATCGGAAAGAGGATAAGTTACAGGATAATAAAAAAGTGTGGGAGTCTTAATAGCTTATGTAAAGAGCTGATGGAAATTTGCACATTGTACATCAACTACATCAAAAAAGTTTTATTGGTCCTACAAAACCCAGGAACTGTGCTACATATTCGTGAGTGCCATCTTCTGGTACCTTTGTCTATTAACTAACTAACTACATATATACTGATACAGAACTCTCTTGTAACAAAAGTGCTTAAGAAACACATTTTTCTTGATAATTGAAAAAAGGGAAGGAAAAAGAATGAAAAAACCTAATAGATGAATTGACATCACCTTCATTGGGGGCAGTTTACTGGCCTGCATGCTGGCCATTTCTGCTGCCTGGCCCATAAAGGTGGGAGAAGGTGATACTCCTGCATCCCTCCTGTCCTTTCCCACCCTGTTTGTGGGAAGCAGAGGAATTGCAGTTGTACTCTGCTGTTATACAGGGGGCAAAAGAGGATTGAGGCACTCTGGCACCATCTCTTTCTTCAGTTCCTACACCAGAGCACCCATTATTCTGCAGGGCCTAACCTGGCCCCCGAATCATATGCAGCAAATCTCTGACATACTGGTGAAATCCTGGCTTTACTGAAATCAATGGTGATACCCTCACTGACTTCACTGGGGGCAAGATTCCATCCTAAAAAGATTACTTAACTTGCCGTGAATGGTAAATGAAGTTTAAAATATTTCTGGGCTTCTCAGTATCAAGTGGACCTTTTACTTTTTCCAAGCCTTTTATGTGATTAAAAACTTTCCTAACTCCATTGGCTCTGCATTCTGTGGCAACCTATGATTGTACTTTCTCATAATTTAAGCTCGTAAATTGTTATTTTTGCATTTTAATAATGGATCATAATTTCATCACAAATCCTTACACATACTCACAAAGACTGAGTGTGCATCTATGAGCAGAAATTTGTTTGTACTGTAGATGGAAAATAAGTAATTTTTGTGCAACTCTGTAGTTGTGCCTGAAACTGCCCATTGTGATGTGCAAACATGCTGTGCTTAGAGATACATTTTAAGAGGCTATTAAGCAGATCCATAACGTGTATCTTTTTGCTGTAAAGGCCAATGAAGAGTAAATTACAAATATAATTAACGAAATAAGATGAGATGGTAAAATACTTATTTAAAATTGTCACTGAAACTATATTTATCACCACACCAAAATTCTCTGTGGGAAATGTCTTATTAGTTCCATACTGAAATGATGAAAATGCTTGTAATCCATGGGCTTTAATGCAGCCATGTGGTTCTGATTCTGCAGGGAAGAATAAGTGTAGTTTAACGCTATTTGGTACAGGCTTTTTAATTTGATTGTTTAAAGGAGTTAGGAGGTAGAGGAAATTGGGGGAGGGGTATTATTTAAAAAGGAACTGACATTAAGAGGAGTAAGGATTTGAACTGTGTTAAGGCTTGATTCAAGAAAGCACTTAAGTACATGCTTAATTTTAAGCATATGCCTAGGGCCCAATGACTTCAATGGATGTAGATGCACATTTAAAGTTAAAAATGTGCCTAAGTGCTTTCTGAACAGGGATGCTTTCCTGGATCAGGACCTTAAGCACTAATATTGTTCACGCTGGCTACAGCATTCCCTTAGTTGGATGTACAGGCCTGGTGTTTGCTTTTCAAAGCCAGGATGAATATTACTTCTTAAGGCATCCTGCATTTCATGGCAAAGCTAATGTGAATCAGGACAAGAAGCTGGCTGTGATCAGAACACGTCATTTTTTTTCCTCCTCCCTTCCCTCTGCCACTTGAGGGTGGGAGGGGAGAGGAAAGAAAAACACTAGAACAAAACAGGAAAAAGGCAGAACTTGAAGTAGATAAATGGTTCTCTTTAGAAAAAGCTGTTCATGTTTTCTTTAACCTTCACCAAGATGTAACTAATACCGACAACAAATTTTTGACTAAAAATACACCTTGTTTCATTTTCCATTTATTGACTTATTGATTGACATCTTCATTGGCAGGGATTCCTGCTATAGGAGGAGTCTCAAAGGCAGATTTGGGGTTTCCTGAGACTGTCCATTCATAGAGTGAAGAGCAAAGAAATAGCACTCTGTTGTGACATGCATGTCGTCATGTTTCATCAGTTTTAAAATGCCCTGAAAAGGCTTTGCTCTAGGTATGTTTTTTTGGAGGGCATCGAATTCAAGGGAACAGGCAGCAAACAGCAACATCACTCCTTAAACTGGCTTTTTAGGAAAATCAATCGTTCCTCTGCCCTTTATGGCCAAGATTAGAAAGTTTGCTGCATAAAATACTCTTACCTTTTTTTGACCCAAGCGATTAGTCAATATTCAAGGTCTTCTGGGATGTTTCTGTTATGATGAGAAATTGATGATAGGTATTTCTTTATGCAATACTGTTTATTTACAAAGACTGTACACACAGTCCTGTTTCCCTGAACACAGTATGAATCAAACAACGGAAGGCAGCTTCTTTCCTTAAATTCTAGATCTCTCTTTCCTGCCAGTACTGTGTTCAAAAAGCACACTCTTAGTTTTCTCTCCGGGTCATGCTACAAGTACTTCTCTGGCTGTCTCTTGTTTTTCTGCTGCCTTCCCTGTTTGATCTTCTTGTGCTTCTGGTTGTGTTTATATGTGCTCTTTCTCTCAAACTCACTCTCACCCCTTTCCACCAAAACCATACCCAGCCAACCCTTCTGCCCATGCGGCTCAGTTTCTGACCCACCTTGTATGTGGTCTGTGCTTGGGTAGTGGCTCTTATTGTTTCAGCTATTTTGGTTCAAAAGGAGTTTAATTTCTTCTTGCATTTATCTTGGAGTAAGTATGGTGGTTGTGCTCAGTTTCAACAAAGTTTCACCAAGCCCCCAGCAGTCTTATACTCTGGTTCATATTCTTTTTCCCTTTGATTTTGATGGGACTATTCTCATGCTTAAAGTTAAGCATGTGCATAAGTGTTTGCAAGAGAGGGGCCTAAATATCATATTGAATAATTTTACTATATGGTCAGTTCTCTGTTGTTTTCTCTGCTGCTGAGCTACCCAGATTGCTAAGAGTTAATTACTCATTGAAAATGTTTTTCATCCAAAGAGTGACTCATGTATGGTTAAACTGAGAGCAGCAGAACCTTCAGTTCATGAGTTCCCTGACTGTATGGGATGAGTGTAAACAAAGATTTTTATCCTGCCCTTGAGGGCTTTTATGTTTAATCTTCTTTCCTTTTCAGAATGTGGTGTATGCTGTTCCAGTTAAAATGCAAACAACTTTTTAAAAGATTTACACTAAAATTTAAGATTACTGAAAATTACATGTTTTGCATGTATTCCCCTTTTGGGTTAATGCCTTTAGAACAGGGATGGACAACCTTTTTTTTTGCCTGAGGGCCAAATCTGGATATTGAAATTGTACTGAGAGCCATGAATGCTCAGAAAATTGGGGGTTGGGATATGGGAGGGGGTGAGGGCTCTGGCTGCGGGTGTGGACTCTAGAGTGGGGCCAGAAATGAGGAGGTCAGGGTTTGGGAGGTGGCTCCAGGTTGGGGTAGAGGGTTAGGGTGTGGGGTGTGAGGGCTCTGTCTGGGATTCAGGCTATGGAGTGGAGCTGGGGATGAGGGGTTTGAGATAGGGGAAGTTGCTCTGGTTGCGCTGGGCCACTTCTGAAAGGTTGCTGACCCCTGTGTTACATCACTGAATTTGCTTCAAGCAGTAGACTACTTTTTAAAATTCTGGAGTATTGTGATTTATTTTGTGAAGGGGAAAAGCATGTTCAGTACAGGCAGAAGTAAATCAGGAAGAATCCCTGGTGTGACTGTTTCTTCTATCACTCAGCAAATCAACCACCCTTTTTATCAGAAGTTAAATATTTCTCTAACTTTTGCCAGTGCTACTGATAGCACTCAGCATGTTACAGTGCAACTTCCTTTTCTTTGTTATGGTGAATATGCTGTTGCATGAGCCCCACTTATTTCAGAAATAAAAGAGAACAGTCATGCTTAAGGAAAGTGATTACAGTATTAAATAGTAATTTGCTTTATTAATTCAAGGTTAAATTGTGGCTTTTCTACAACCCCTGCTCTTGGGACAGTCCATAGCTGCACTGCCACCAGAGCAGAGCAGTTTGTCTCCTGGTTTTCTCTATGCATTGGAGGTGGGTGTGTTCCCTGTATCAGCACTATACCCATGTCTATGCTCTCAGGCCAAGTCTACACTTTGGGAGGTTGATGTAAGATATGCAATTTATAGTGGCGAGTTGACCGCTGTTGCTCCCCCATTAACTCCGCTTCCGCATCTCATGGCAGTGGTGTTCCAGAGTCAACAAGGGGAGTGCTCGGGGATTGATTTATCGCATCTACACTAGATGGGATAAATGAATCCCTGAAAGATCGATCACTACCTGCTGGATCCAGCAGGTAGTGTAGATTTACTCTCAGATATATAGCTGAGGCCATGGCTCTATCCACTTCCCACCCCTGCTGGTCCACTCCTTGCCTTTAACTTGCATTAAACTTTAGAGACGCTTTACAGAGGATGCCTCTCCCCTGCTGCTATTGGTTGATCAGTGGTGTGAGTAGCTAGCGCAAGGAGGTAAGTGGACATCTTTATGCTCCTGTATTACCCTGTACTGGTATCTAGAATGGCCCACTGTTTATTGGCATAATAGTGATGATCATTACTAAAGTGACTGGGTGAAATCCATAAACCACATGCTATTTCCCAGTGAAATAGCAAGTGAAGATCAGAAGGAAACAAGTAAGCAGAGAAGGCAAATTTGAGGACAGAGCAAATAAATTTGATGAATCCATGCTAATTAGAAATAGTGTAAAATAAAAGGCGAGAAGCAAGGATCTGTGGATCAAGTACCAGCATCACCTTTTTGTAAGCATTCTTAGCCAAACTGATTGTTGTGTTAAGTTCTAAAGGGCTTGTCTTCACTACAGCGGCGAGGGATCAATCTTATGGCGATCGATTTATCGCGTCTCGTCAAGGTGCGATAAATTGATCGCCAGCGGCGCCCCCGTTGACTCCGGAGCCCCAGCTCACCAAACGGTGCAAGCTGTAGTCTACGGGGGAGCGCGCTGCTGCCGTGAGGACGGTAGGTAAGTTGGCTGTAGATAAGTTGGCTGTAGATACATTATTAACGTAGCTGAAATTGCATATCTACAGCAGATCCCCCTGCTAGTGAAGACCAGCCCCTAGAGTCCCAAGCTCCTCTGCAGCAGTGTTGAGAGTGTGTGTGTGTGTGTGTTGGGTTTTTTTTTTTTTTTTTTTTTTTTTAAATAAGCCCTGTGTAGTCTGTGAATTTAGTGCAGGGCTTGACAGCAGCTTTGACTGATAGTGACCTGTTACTGTAGGTGTGGGTTTCCTCTTCTGCATGCTACTGGTGATGTTAAGAGTCCCTAGAGTGACCAGATGTCCCAATTTGTATAGGCACAGTCCTGATTTTTGGGTCTTTTTCTTATACAGGCTCCTGTTATTCCCTGCCCCCGTCCCAATTTTTCACATTTGCTGTCTGGTCACCCTAAGAGTTCTGCAAATGTGGATTTCGTGGAAAGCTGGGGAAGAGTTCTGAAGGCAGATCCCAAGCTTCGTTTTAATAACCAAACCAGAAAACCGAGGAAGGAAAATAGATGTTCTTTATAACAGTGAACTGCAGCTGCACTGGACCTATATCCAGTGGTTAAAATAGACAGAAATAGGAAGGGGAGCTCTCACTGCACCAGCTGAGGAGGAGGAGCTATGTTATCCCCTGCTACTCCTTCATTTAGCCCTTCCTTTACATCATCATGAGCTTGTTAATGTAATCGTGTGTAGGAAAATAGGCAGGGGTGGCTCCAGGTACCCGCGCAGCAAGCGTGTGCCTGGGGCAGCAAACCGGGTGTGGGGGCAGTCGGTCGCTGTCAGGGTGACAATTAGGCGTTCTTCATAGGCATGCCTGTGGGAGGTCCGCTGGTCCCATGGATTCGGCAGCATTCCGGCAGTGGGTACGCCGAAACTGAGGGAACAGCAGACCTCCCGCAGAAACACCGCCGAGTCAGCGAGACCAGCAGACCTCCTGCAGGCATGCCGCCGAGGGTGGCAAAAAATATAGAGCTGCCCCTGAAAATAGGAATGGCCATATTGTATGTGACTGATGGTCTATCTGGTCCAATATCCTGCCTTTAATAGTGGATAAAGAAAATCACTTTTATATGCACA
Source organism: Dermatemys mawii (assembly GCA_007922305.1). NCBI lineage: Eukaryota > Metazoa > Chordata > Testudines > Dermatemydidae > Dermatemys > Dermatemys mawii. The sequence continues at coordinate 84,503,559 of ML677333.1, forward strand.
AAAAGTTCTAAGAATAATGAAATTCCTGGGGCCTGGGAAGGACGATATCTTTTTGCATGGCCAAGTGACTTACTAGGGATCTGATTCTGCAAACACTTTGGCATATGAGTAACTTTACTTGTTTTTAATTGAACTACTATTAATAAAGTTATTGATACGACCAGATACTTGCAGGTTTGGGCCCTAACGGTCTATGCAGGGGAAATGTTGAGACTAACCATGCACAGAGTGTTGTCAAATGAATAAAGTAAACATATTGTTTCAGTCAAGAAAAATACTTTCACCCCTTCTTTTCTAATAGGGCTAGATTATATTTAAATAGTACCTTATTCCACAAGTAACTCCATTAACTTCAGAGGAACCACTCCTGTTGCTAGACATTATTTTGAACCTTTGTTTATGCTAATAGCCCTTTAAAATAAAGCATTACATATGACCTCATGGTTTAGAGTCTCTCAGAGTTGAACCCCTGATGTTTGGATTTAGTTTGATAGAGATGGGATATATCTCTTCTGTCAAAATGTTCCTCAGCCCTGTTATCCCTCCTGTTTCTACATTCTGGAGGATCAAATTACCATTTCATTCATCACCTTCTGATTTCTGCCTCCTGCATCACACACAATACATCATAATAAAGTGTAAAAAGTGACTGAAGGATAAATGCTAAAAGTGTATGGCATTGTAGCTGAAAGTGAAAGAAACTGGCGCTTCTAATCCCAAGTGAGGAAAGGGAAAAGAACAGCACAGTGACCATACCACAGCAATGCCAATAAATGTGCAAACATTGCTGTTTATAGGCTACTTAGAAATAACTGCAGATAGCCCTGTACAGTGTGAACAATTCCATAACATTATGAAAAGGGAAAGCTAGAGAGTGTGTGTGGTGCGGGGGAGATGGTTACATTACTTGGTAAATTTTAGATTAACTCCAGGGAGATCTGGTATTGTCTGTTGAATATGTGGAAAGCAGTACTCTCCCCAGAAATGTTATTTCCTGGATCATCTTCACAATATAGATATTCTAGCCCATGTTTCTGTATTATTCCCAGAAGTGCCACCATCTCAATCTATTTGTTTAATCTAGCTTCCCAGATGCTTAAATTGGCACCTATCCTTGTAGTATGTGAGAACCTCATTACATAATTCTCTTCTTTTCCAGCAGTTAGAAGTAATTTGCTTGATTAGAAGAAAAGTTTTTAGTTGTCATTTGTTTTAGTGAGTGTGAGAGAGGAATATTTTTGGGGGTTGGGAGTGGGAAAGCTACATGGTCCTGAGTCTCCCTTGCTCTGTATCTTGTGTACTCAATTATACCAGTGCAAAGTGAGGATAAAGTGTTGCCAGATTAGAATGGTAAAACTGAAACTAGTTGACACAAGCTCTGCACTGGTGGAAATGATTACACAAAGTGCAGGGCAACAGAGAAATAGGCCTTTTCCTTTTTGTTCATAGGAATGAATTTTATGGAGGACCCTACTGCTGGGAAATATAATATGTGGAGGATACATAGAGGCACCCATTTGGGGCTTATCACTTATGTCTTGTATAGTTTTTCATACACGTAGGGACATATATTTTGTCCGGTATTACCAAGTGCATAAGTAAGCAAAATGATCCTGTTTTGTTGCCCTGCCTATTTTCTCTTCTGCTCTCTCAGTAGTTGCATAGGGATATGCTGTTTGTCTGTGATAACCAAACAGCCACTACAGCAGTTTGTAGAATCTGGACATTAAAAAATTATTGGAAGATACCTACCATCCGGTGGACTAGATCTACGAACTAATGTTGGTTGTCACATGGAGGGGGCCCAGTAGTGAGGTACAGGGGCAATGACCTCCTGAAAAACCCAGCTTCCCACCCTGGAATTTGGCTTTGGATCCTGCCCTGTATCAGCAGTACCATTATGTCAGCAATAATGTTTCAAGAAGTTGAAAGGTAAATTAGTAAGGTAGTGGAGAATATACAGGAATGTAAAATTGCTGCTTCAGACTAGGCTGCTCATAGAAAATCATAGTTAAGGGTTTCTGGAAGAAGAGAGAGGAAAAAATAGCAGTTAGAAAACCAGATTGGTTTCTGCAAAATGTTTGGAGTTGTTGGAGGCAAAGAACTTCCAAACCCTACTTTGCTGGCTATATTTCTTGCAAATATACTTAATAGTGATGTGCTCGATGATCATCTATATATGGAAAAATGCTATAGGATTCCCTTAGGGCCTTGCCTGGAAAGAGACAACAAAGGAAAACATTAATTGCAACCCTCTCAGATGCCAGGGACCAGGAAAGAGTGTCCTTATGGCTGCGAGATACAAACAAGATATCCTGTTTGAGGGCAAGAAAATCTTTTCTCTTCCCAGATCCAAACCCTGCAGCCCAGGCAAGGAGAAGGGAACTCAGGATAGTTAAAAGAAAATATGTAATGGAAGATGTCAGTGCTATGCTTATTTCCCATCAACCTCTCTGTTAAGTGCAGACAAAGGGCTCAAATCATTCCCTAAGTATTCAGACAAAGCAAATGAAAAGCCCAAATACCCTGCCTGTGTGATGCACATGAAGGGTAGGAATACCACCTCTTTCCTTGTACCCTTCTGAAGCCACACTGGCATGGAGTATACCATGTGAGGAGGATGCAGGCCGTGGGTGGTGACCAACAGGAACCACAGAAAATTTCACACTGACCTAGACACTGAGCTTTTGTGTACTTCCTCTTCACATTATTTAAACTAGGAGTGGAAGAGGTGGTTCTACAGACCATAACTGGTAGGGGAAATCCCTGGCAATGCAGTTTCATGCAAATGGCCATGCCCCTTAGCAGATCCCTATCTCAGCTAGTTCTGGGGGTGGGTCCCTGCTTCTTTATCCATGGGACCAGCCTCTCCACAGACCCACAGGGAGAATGCATGGGACACTGTTCACAGAAAATCTCACTGAATTTCTAATGCTATCACAGGAACTGTTCATGGGAGAACAGTAGCAGAGGGAAATGGAATCACCAGAAACATACATAACTTCAAATTTCTGTGTGGATTAGTGTTCTGGCATTACATACTGTTTGAAATAAGTGTTGTAAGCAAGAGATTCCAAGATGTTGACCTTGATATTTCTGGAGCAATGGAACAGCTGGACAAAGCAAAGTCATACGTACACATGAGGGATTTGAGAACATTCTGAAGAGTGCACCGAAGTTGGCAGAGAAACTTCACACTGAAGTTATTTTTCCACCCATTCAAGAAGGCAGGAATCAGTGAAGGAGAAGACATTTTGATTACAAGGCATAAGATAATCCCATAAGAGACCCCAAACAACAAATCAAAGTTGAATTCTTTAACCAGGTGCTAGATTGTGCAATAGAGTCAGCTGAACAATTTTTGCAGCTCAAGGAGCACAGCAGCTCCTCCCTCTACCTGAAGAAGACCTACACCAGCAATGCAGGGCACTAGAGATAGTTTTGACATGATGACCAGCTTGATATTGATGCAAGTGATTTAGGTGATTAACTGAACGCCTTTTCAAGATACATTTCAGCAGAATGAACTCCAAAGGCAGTTCTGGAATATATGTGCACAAATAAAATGACCACCCTCTTTCCAAAAGCTTTTGTTGCTCTGCGCATACTTCTAACACTTCCTGTAACAGTTGCCAGTGGAGAACACAGCTTCTCCAAGCTGAAGTTAATAAAAACACATCTATGCTCCACAATGACACAGGAGAGGCTGGTCAGCCTTGCAACCATCTCAACAGATCATGAGTTGGCTCAGGCTGTGGACCTGCAGGAAGCAGTTCAAATCTTTGCAACCAAGAAGGCATGGAAAGCACCACTTTGATTATTCAAACAGATAAAAATGCCATTGTTTTACTATGCAGACAAGAAAAATTACATTTGCTGTTCAGGCGTTCGAAAGTTAAGTGTTACTTAAAATATCTTTGTTCAAAAAAGTTAAGTTGTTAGTGCTCCTTTATTGGGGTAGGTAGCAGAGCAGTATTGTGAGAGGAGTAGAACAGGAAGAAGGCAGAATTGAGACCCTCCAAAGTTTTGGAGGCGTCATTTCAGCTCCCCGCCTCAGGTGCCAAAATGTTATGGGCTGGCCCTGGATTATATTACAATTTCTGATTCCCAGGCAGGTTGTCTATAGACAGAATGAGAGTATTACATTTTAAGCAATATCCTGCCCAGTCACCTAACCAATGAATTGTCAGTGAACTATGGTCTGTTCTTTTCCAAATGGTGATCTGGTAACGATTTACATTTCCTCTCTGATATTTTGTATGTGTGTGTATGAATCTTATTTTTCTCATGTTTTGTACTTTGTACTGTATTAGAATTTCATAACCATATATTTTTTAGTTACTACATTAATGTCACTTTTATCTGTGCTTGTTTCAGGAACTCAGTTCAGAATGAGTGAACTTGAATAAAATGCTATTGATTCTGGCAAAATGGTTTGTATAAGTCATGTTGATCCTTTACTCCAAAAACATATGGGTGGTATCTCCTGTTTCTATTTAATAAGATTAGGCTGTGTGGAATGGTCACCTCTTTCTAATTTCTGGTAAGATACTTGGCTAAGAAATATTTGATGTAGCTACTGCCATTTTTGCCCTGCTTCCCTAACATTTTACCCTCCCCACCAGTTATTGTAGTATAGGAATATTTATGAATGCTTTCATTTAAATGAATGTTACTTATCTGCCTCTTTTCATGCTGCTAAACAGTACATTTACACCTATTATCCATCAAATTGTATGGGCAGGATCATCACATAGCGGCATCTTTCCATAACATAAAACTTGACAAAATTGGTTTTTTAAACCATTTGGTCTTACCGACATGTTGCCAATTTCCCTTTGATGGAATTAACTTATTCACTTTGTTTGGTATGTACCCGGCTTCACAATGTACAGCCTCTTTATTTAAAGCAGGGATCTTTTAAAGCTTGAGATGCTATACTGAAACATACATGTGAAAAGCCAATCCTCTTTGCCATGTTATTTTTTAAAGATAATAGAAGCTTCTTGTCTACTTAACTCGTATAATGAAAATGGGACACATTGTGATGTTGTACTCAATTAGTGTGATAGACTCCATGGGAATAAGATAATTCTATCTGTTTCACTTTTTTTTTCTCCCTAATGACTAGAAAGAGTCCTTTGAGAATTGCTGGATAATCCAGGCCATTAGGAATCTGTCAATTTGAACACCACCATCTACAACCAGAAAAATTGTTGTACATGGGTAAACAAGATGCTGAAAATGGCCTTGTTGTTAATTCAGCTTTGGGCATATTTCTTTGCAGCAACTTACAAGTCCTGATGTGTATTTCTCCATTTAAGAAGTATAAATATAAAATGACACATTCTAACCAGGGAAAACCCTTATTTTAGTATTTATATACCAGGATTATTTCTTCTTACATTACAATTGTACAGAAATGTAAGTCAACAGTTGACTTTAGCAGTTTTGTGAGCACCAAATGCTCAAAAAAAATTGAGATTGGCTTAAAAATCATGAGGGTGGTGTTTGGGTGTGTTTTTTTTTTTTTTTTTTTTTTTTTTAAAGTAGTGTGTTTAGAAATGTTGTTGCTTGCCTTCTGCTTTGTGAGCCTTTAGGGTGCACTCATGTTCCATTTTCAAGCTTTTCTCTGCAACAGTGAAGGCTGGAAATTTACTTTTAATAAAAACAGCTGAGATTCTCGTGTAACTTTAGAAGCTGAAGCTTTAAGAAAAACACCAAATATCGTGAAACTTGTGATAGTCACAAGAACTGCTAACACTGTTTTAATTAAAATGCATTTTATACAAGATCTATTTTTGCATGCCTTTTGATACAGATTAACAAGCAAACGTTAACTGACAGAACTTGCTTAGAAACTCCCCTATATTTATCCCTTTGTAACAAAGCACTGTGACTAAAATAAACTTAGCCTGTTCTGTTTACTTACCAGTATCTCTTTATTAAAAATATCTTTGTGTTTGACCCTCAATCTTTAATGTCAGATAATAAATATTCATTGTTGCCTAGATAATTAACTCATCTGTTGGATCACTTAATGGCACAAGCAACATTTGTTATGCAATGTGAAATAACACCTGTGATTTATAAATATTTATGTCCTGAGACCTCTTGCCTGTGCTAATGTGACAAATGACTCCACCTTCAAATGTTTTTGCACATGTTCGATAGACTTGTGCCTTTTAAACTGCTTGTTTGAAGACTCTGCTTTCCAAATGCTTTAAACTAAATGCTTTAAACTGTGTTAAGAATTCCATTTTATATTTCCATGAGCATTTTTCAGTTCTTAAATTTAGTTTCTTGCTATGCAACAACATACATTTTAAAACCCATTGACACAAATGTTGCTGCTGTAAAAGCCTTACAAATACTGTTATGATTTTGTTGGAACAAAACATTTCCCTGGGTAATTGATGATGGTTGATATTGCTAGGTAACCTCGAAATTATCTGTGACTTCTTTAGACCTATTTCCATATTCTTCTGAGCAGAGGTCTAGAAAATGGACGGGAAGAGCAGAGGGAAAGAGAGAGAATGGAGAAAAGCTAAAAATACAAGAAATCCTTTTCTAATATTATTTTTTCCATATAAAGAATAGTTGGAGGTGTCAAAAAGATGTTCTGTGACTCCAAATAAAAGAGGCAATAATCCAAGAGACACATTTTCTATTATGTCCTGTGCTATGAGAGAATTGTGAACCTGCAAAATACAGTGATTATCAGCATGCCATATTAATGCTGTTTCTGTGTCTTTATAGACACCAGCTCAGAAAAGGATCAGATTGGGATGGTACAGTTGTATGGTGTATTGTCACTTCTGTCAGCTGTTTTTGGAAATCTTAACTTACTTTTTTTAGTGAAAGCTTCTAACTGTTATGGTTGTGAAGAAAACTTCAAAAATGTGAACCAAGTTTAAGTGACGCAGAGATGAGACTGCCTGGAGCAATAGCTCTGAGAAGTATAAACTGCCCCATTCATTTCCAGGACCTGTTAACTCGAATGTGAAATAATGTTTGTTTAAATGCCAAGTTTTTTAAACTTTTAATTCCCTCATGTAAGAAAGGAGGGTAGGGTCACAGGTGTGTACAGTCTCCTGTGAGCAGCATCTTATATTGTCAGCTTAAATGTGTGAAGCTTGTTTTTCTCAATTTGACCTCTGAGTTTAGACCATTTATTTGATTATCTGATGTCATCATCCACATGGACCTGAGGATTTGGAACTACAGTACTACACCATTATCCTGCTTTCTCTTCAAGCTGATCTCCCATATTTGATTCTGCCTCAGACACATGCATTGGTTTGTAGGAGAGTAACAAGGAGCACTGTCTATCATCTAGACACACTAGATGCTTTTTGAAACATAAGAATGGCTGTACTGGGTCAGACCAAAGGTTCATCCAGCCTACTAACCTGTCTGTCGACAGTGGCCAATGCCAGGTGCCCCACAGGGAGTGAATAGGTAAGGATCAAGTGATCTCTCTCCTACCATCCATTACCACCCTCTGACAGACAGAGGCTAGGGGCACCATTCCTTGTCCATCCTGGCCAATAGCCATTAATGGACTTAACCTCCATGAATTTATCTAGTTCTCTTTTAAACCCTTTCATAGTCCTAGCCTCCTCAGGCAAGGAATTCCACAGGTTGACTGTGTGCTCTGTGAAGAAGAACTTCCTTTTGTTTTAAACCTGCTGCCCATTAATTTCATTGGGTGGCCTCTAGTTCTTGTTCTATGGGAACAAGTAAATAACTTTTCCTTATTCACTTTCTCCACACCACTCATGATTTTATATCTCTATCGTATCCCCCCTTAGTCTTCTCTTTTCCAAGCTGAAAAGTCCTAGCCTCTTTAATCTCTTCTCATATGGGACCCATTCCAAACCCCTAATCATTTTAGTTGGCCCTTCTCTGAACCTTTTCTAATGCCAGTATATCTTTTTTTGAGATGAGGAGACCGTATCTGTAAGCAATATTCAAGATGTGGGCATACCATGTATTTATAAAAGGGCAATAAGATATTCTCTGTCTTATTCTCTGTTGCTTTTTAAATAATTCCAAACACCCTGTTTGCTTTTTTGACTGCCATTGCACACTGCGTGGATGTCTTCAGAGAACTATCCAGGGTGACTCCGAGATCTCTTTCCTGATTAGTTGTAGCTAAATTAGCCCCATCATACTGTATGAATAGTTGGGGTTATTTTTTCCAACGTGCGTTACTTTACATTTATCCACATTACATTTCATTTGCCATTTTTTTGCCTGCTTACTTAGTTTTGTGAGATCTTTTCGAAGTTCTTCACAGTTTGCTTTGGTCTTAACTATCGTGAGCAGTTTAGGATTGTCTGCAAACTTTGCAACTCACTGTTTACCATCCTAGGACTGACCCTTGGGGAACACCACTAGTTATCCCTCTCCATTCTGAAAATTTATCATTTATTCCTTCTCTTTGTTCCCTGTGCTTTAACCATTCTCAATCCATGAGGGGATCGTCCCTCTTATCCCATGACAACTTAATTTACATGAGAGCCTTTAGTAAGGGACCTTGTCAGAGGCTTTCTGGAAATCTGAGTACGCTATGTCCACTGAATTCCCCTTGTCCACATGTTTGTTGATCCCTTCAAAGAACTCTAGTACGGGGTAGGCAATCTATGGCACGGGTGCTGAAGGCGGGCACATGAGCTGATTTTCAGTGACACTCACACTGTCCGGGTCCTGGCCGCAGGTCTGGGGGTCTCTGCATTTTAATTTAATTTTAAATGAAGCTTCTTAAACATTTTAAAAACCTTATTTACTTTACATACAACAATAGTTTAGTTCTATATTATAGACTTACAGAAAGAGACCTTCTAAAAATGTTAAAATGTATTACCGGCACGCGGAACCTTAAATTAGAGTGAATAAATGAAGACTCGGCACACCACTTCTGAAAGGTTGCTGACCCCTGCTCTAATAGATTAGTAAGACATGATTTCCCTTTACAGAAACTATGTTAACTTTCACCCAGCAATCTTTGTTCTTCTATGTGTCTATTTTATTCTTTACTATAGTTTCAACTAATTTGCCCAGTACTGATGTTAGATTTACCGGTCTGTAATTGCGGGGATCACCTCTAGAGCTCTTTTTAAATATTGATGTTGTATTAGTTATTTTCCAGTCATTGGGTACAGAAATTGATTTAAAGAACAGGTTACAAACCATAGTTAATAGTTCCGCAATTTCACATTTGAATTCTTTCAGAACTCTTGGGTGAATGCCATCTGGTCCTGGTGACTTGTTACTGTTAAGTTTATCAATTAATTCCAAAACCATCTCTAATGACACTTCAATCTGACAGTTTCTCAGATTTGTCACCTGCAAAAGACAGCTTGCGTTTGGGAATCTCCCTAATGTCCTCAACCGTGAAGACTGAAGCAAAGAATTCATTTAGTTTCTCCGCAATGACTTTATCATCTTTAAGTGCTCTTTTTTTATCTCAGTGATCCAGGGGTTCCACTGGTTGTTTAACAGGCTTCCTGTTTCTGATGTACTTAAAAACGTTTTGTTGTTACCTTTTGAGTTTGCTGTTCTTCAAACTCTTTTAAGGCTTATCTTATTACATTTTTACACTTAATTTGGCAGTGTTTATGCACCTTTCTATTTATCTCACTAGGATCCGACTTCCACTTTTTAAAAGATGCCTCTTTATCTCTCACTGCTACTGGAAAAAATACATAAAATCAAAAAAAGTGACCTCACGCATCTAACAATACTAAAAGAACCTGACAGCACAAAAAATAAAGCAAGTTTCCCATAATACTTTAAACATCACCTGACAATGCTTCTGTCTTCCATAGCTTTTCTGAACTGTGGCTTGCAGTATGCCCTGATGGTCATCAATTCACATTATTTTGGTCCATGCTGGAAGAGTATTCCAAAAGAAAGGGGTCTTAACAGCAAATGCCCTGCCAGCAGACTGTTCCCTGTGATACTGGGGGCAGAAACACTAGCTCAGGTGTGTCTACTGATCTCCGCTGTGGCAGTATATCACAGGGAGAGTCATGATCTCTTGGGTAGGAAAGTCTTGGCCATTTAGGGCATTATGCATCTTTATGTTGGCTGAGCCTAAGGGTACATCTACACTGTACTTCACTGCAGTGCTTTAATGTGGCTTGTGTAGTCACGGCATAGCGCTGTGAGAGAGCTCTCCCATCGTTAAAAGAAAACCCATCACAAGGGGAATAGGAAGCTATTGGTTGGCAACACATAGGAGGGGGGGTCTTTCCCCATCCGCACAGACAAGCAAATTTCATCATAACCTGAACTAAGTATATCTGGTGAATCTTCTCAGTAGTTTGCTTAGAAGGACCAGTGAAGTGTACCATAAAACACATCTTAATTTCAAAGAGTTTTCAACCAATTTGTTGGGATAAACTCATGCTCTTTTAAAACAGGGGTAACAGGTGTCTTAGTCAGGTGGATGCAGTCTAGGCATGTTGCTAGTGCATCACTTTGGTCCCACTTTAAAAAAAACAAACCAAAAAACTGGAACTCACTGCCACAGGATCTCATTGAGCCCATTAGGACTCAGAAAAGGATTAGACTTTTGCATGGATAATGAGAACATATTAATAGTTACATTTGATAGCACCAAGATGTTTAGGATGATATTAACTTTCATGGTTCAGTGCAGGAGCCAGCCATTGATTGTTTTTAGGGTTAAACAGAAAACCAGGACAGATTATTCCAGAATTGTCAACTGCATGGTTTCTTCCACTTTCCTCTTAGGCATCTGGAACTGGCCATTATCTGAGACAGGATACTGGATTCAGTTGGACCACAGGTGTAGGAATGCCTGTGTTTCTATACAAATTGGTTTTAAAATAGGTCTCCTCCATTCACTCAAATCAAATGTGTGCAAATCTATATAAAAAGTTTTCTGGGTTCTGCTGAATGTTTCCACTTTTGAATGCAATTGTCCTTCAAATTGTGCATCCTGTTGTTCAACATGGACAAATATTTTCTTAAAGTAAACTTCTGAATAGGGAAGTTGATTTTGTGAAACTGATATTGCATTAGGATGCAGGATACATAACACCGTTTAGTAGCTATGATTGTTATTTTAAAGAGTCTTGATGCATAAGGAGTTTAAGTAGATGAAATGTATTATAGCCTATTTCTTTAGCATTGTTACTGATTTAACATATCTTCCACGATATACTTTGGTCAAAATATTCAAATGCTAGTGCTTAGAGGCAAGCATCTGTATCTGTTTTTATGCATCTAAAAAAGTGTCTTGGTTCTCAGATGCTCTGAGCATCTTTAGCTCTCACTGTGGTGAATAGATGTGGTTGCTCTACACCTCTGGAAATTGGGCTATTGTCTGTGTGCCTAAATATAGATTTAGCAGCCTCACCTTAGGCACTGACATTTAAAAATATTTTACATAAATGACAGTATATGTCTGCTTTGTATCTTATGACCATTATTAGAAACAAATAGTTCAACCTGTAGGCTATTGCAGCTCGGTACAGTTTTAAAAACGAAGCCAAAGAGAACATAGGGTTTGCCTGATGTGCATGACATTATATAAAATCCTAAAATTATTTTTAAGAGGGGTTTTTCGTAATATAACATTCCAGCAGTGGGTTTGGAAGTTGTTTTGTTTACCAAGGCATTATACACAAGGATGTTAGGTGTATCTACTTGCTGTTAATGAGTTTGAAAAAGATACTGAGGCTACCTTCAAGCAAGCAAACCTTTATTCAGCAAACTTTCTAGTAGCTTTCCTATGGAACTTTTGTGGTAATTCTGGAATGCAGGGTCAAACAACAGCCTAGTCATAGAGTATTCCCTGGTGGCTTTGAGGCATTATGGAAGGCTGTCCAGGCTAATCATTTCAAGCGGCCCATGGAAAACCACTTTCTGGTTAAGTCTGCATCAGACTGTTCCACCAATGGAAAAAATTGAACATGAGGAGGGTGTGTAGCTTGCAGACAAAAATACATCCAGCATAGCCCAGAATCCGTTTTTAGCTCATAACGGCTGAACATTTTGAAGTGTTAGACACAGTTTCCTGGCTTACTGGGGCAGAAAGAAAGGGAGTGTCTGTGTGTGTATGCTGTATAGTTTTGTGAAACATTAGGGAGAAGAGGCTGAAGCAGGAGCTTTGCTGAAGGTAAGGCTGGTAGGCAGTAGAAATTGGGAAGAGGGTGGGAGAAAACTATCTGTCAAGCACAAGAACAATATTTAAAAAAAAAAAAGAGCGAGATAAGAAACCTTTCAACTTGAAGGCACTGGGCAGAATGAACAATTTCTGTCTCTCTTCTACTCTGATGTCTTCCAGCTATAGTGGTTTCTTTAGCTAACCTCTGCACCACATAGTATACGTGAATTGTTTTCCTCCACAGAACTCTTTGTCTGTGATCAGTTGAACTTAATTGTTGTAACTGGTGAAGTAGAGATTGCCAAAATCACCTTACAGCTCAGCTCTGATGGGGGTAGTTTGTGTTTTGGTTTGGTTTTGTGTGTGTGTGCAGGAAAGGGTTAAGGAAAGCTTCATATGTATGCTTTAATAGAGCTTTATATTGTCAGTAATACACTAGAGTGACTGCCCCAATCCATGATGATTAATGCATAGACTATCTCTCTTCTTTCTTTCTTGGATTCTGTCTAGCCTGTCTCATAATTTTTAGTAATTTACAATAAATACAAATCATAATGGGCAAAAAGTTTCCTTTCTTAGTGTTAAATACATTTAATATTGGTGGGAAAAGTTCCATTCTTTATGCTGATAAAGCAGGGTAAATTAGCAGGTGTGGCACAGAGATTTGACCTCATTGTCTTTTGGATCTCTCTGCTATGTTCAACTGGCAAGGGGAAAAAGTATTTAGACCTGATTGCAAACAGAGCTTTGCTGCTTATGGGTATCTGTTTAAATTATTTGCTGAAGGAAGTATGATATTTCCATCTTAGAGTGGTTAATTTTGAAATTTATACATAAACACTTAAATGTCATCATTGTTTAAACTACAGATTAGTGCAGCAAAGTCCAATTTTAATTCGGACTCGCAGGACATGTATACAAGAAGTTGAAATAAACTACCCAAAAGTGACCTGTGTTAACTCAGGTTACTCATGTAACTCTGTGTCAGTGGATAACACACTTGCCTTTAGAGGAGAAGCGTGTGAGTTTAAGTCAGATAAGATGGTTACTGTTCTACAGATGAGCTACTCAGTGGCAGTCCCAGCCATCTCTACTAATTGTCCCAGTGGAAGTTTTTTAACAGAATAAGGAAGAGCTAGTAAAAGACTTTCTCAGGTTCAAGTTTGTGGGAGAATTATTGCTGAATAATGGGGTCGTGCTGTCAACCAAGCGTCTTTTTTGGCACCCAAAGTTTCATGTGGGCGCAGTTGAGAGAATTTAGATGACTGACTAGCTGACTGTGGCTGCATCCAAAGTAGCTAGACACCTTCTTCTGCTTCTTCCATATTTTGTATTACAGTAGTACCTAGAGATCCCAACTAAAATTGGGGCCCAACTGTGTTGTGGTGTTTGTGTACATATGAAGAGACAGTCCCTGCCGCAAAACACTTACGATCTCAATAGACATGATAGACAAAGGATGAGAGAGGGGAAATATTATTGGGTGGGATTTTCAAACACAGCTAGGTGACTTAAGAGCACTAGACCCAATGAAAGTCGGTGGCATTTGTACTCCTAAGTCACTGAGGCACTTTGGAAAATCCCACCCATTGTTCTTATGTCTGTGAAGGAAGTGAGGCATAGATTGATTAAATGACTTGCCCAGTGTCACACAGGAAGTCTGTGTCAGAGCCAGAAACTGAACTCATCCCCGTGAGTGCCAGTCTAGTACATTAACCACAAAGCCATCCATCTCCCAGATGGATGGCTACGTAACATTAGTTTCTGCACATATCGGTGCACACGGCTTGTAAGCTGAAAAAAGGGAGGACAGTTTGAGAAATCAGGTTTTAGAAACTTTTGCTCAATTTGCCTGCAGTTACTGCACTCTCAAAATCTAAGTAATTTAGTTTCTTAAATAGTTTGAAATTCCTTGAGGGCACTACATTAATCTACATTATATTTTGGTCTATGCACTTAAGACATAGTAGCTAGAGCTGCAAAAGACCTATCAGATCATTAAGTTCATCCTCTGCATGGACAGGAAGTAGTCCCTCAGAGAGGATACATCAGCTTTTTAACTACTACAACTACATTAGCTAATATTTGAACTGCCTCTCCTGATTTTTTTTTTTTTTTTCAAGCTTAATGGCTATTACTTAAATGGATGTGCACACTAGCCATTGTGCATCAATTCAATAACATTTACAAGTGATGGACTTTGTTTTTCCTGCAGAAGAAAATTATGTCTCCAGAGAGTTAGATTGTATCAGCCCTCTTGTAATAGGATAAGGATCTTCAAGCTTGAATCAGTCTTCTATGCTGCTCTAACTTGAAAACTGTAAAACATAACTTAATTAAATTGCACAGGTCTTAGGCTCAGAAGAAAGATTTAAGTAAAAGAAAAAATCATGGCTGGGTTATAGAGTCTGCAGTTCTGACATGTCATGTAAAGAGTGATGTAGACTTTGACTTTGTATGTAAAACCAAAAAAAGAGATTGTGTTTTATTTATGTATAAAACTAGAAGTGTGTGAACAATGATTAACAGTTTAAAAGACTTATCTGGCTGATATTGAATAATTGAATACTGATTACTGTTTTATGAAGAAAACTTGTCGTATTTTGTTTTTATTTTCATTTGTGATCTACAGAAGAATTTTCTGTTTAACCTAATGAGACTCTGCTCTAAAGAGAGTCAAATGAGTTTGAGTTGGATTCTGGCTTCAAATGGGATTTTTAAGGCTAAATACTATTTTGTGTTTGCTGCTTTAGTTCATTGCTTGAATACAGTAATATATAAAGGCAAAATATTCTGCCAAGAATACTAGGGTACAATTATTATGGTGTATTTTTGTCATAGGAATGTGATTGGAGTTGCAGGAATCAAAAATCTGCTTCTCATTTGTAAAAGCATGTGACCAAAATGCATAGTTTTCAAAAATACTGTAAATTGCTGCCAATAAAAAACTCAGTATTTAATTCAGCTACAGTATAACACTAACGCACATCCTTGCTTATTTCATATATAGAATCCATGTACAGCCTTGAAAAAGGTGAAGTCTTTTTGGCTTTCTGTGTGACTGGCACATTAAACTGCAAATCAAAGTGAACAAAAATACAATTTATAAACAAGATACTTCTAACCTTGTATTCTTGTGGAACTAACAAAGCAAATACACTAAGGGCCTTCCCCCCCCCCCACACAAATCACAAGCTGGATAGCAGCTACGAGAAAAATACAGAGTCAAACTCTATAGGAGGTAAACCATCTAAAGTTAATGTTTTGACCATTATGGAAAGGGAGGGTATAAAAGTGATTTAAGCTGAAAAGGAAAAGTATTAGAATTACTAAAAGAAGAATCTTTTTTCTTAAATTAACTGGCTTGAGCTAGAAAAAGAGGGGAGAGAGTTAGCTGGTCCAAGTCAAAGCCATAGCATTCCAGACCACATAAGTGCAGCAGAAGAAAATAACAAACTGGTAATTTCATACGGGAGAGGGATTTTTTTTTTAATTACTCTGCAATACTTTTAAATTCTGTATAATCACAGCACCACTAATTGAGATGAGACTTTCTTGTGGTGCCCTTATTTGACATGCAAATGGACCAGCCGTGTTTGCAAAGACATTGGCACCACTATGCTTTTCCCCCCCGTCCTGAAGGTGAATATTACAGTCAAATTCTACAGCTGAAAGTCCTTCTAAGGCTGTATATAATATATGAGCTAGAGGTGTGATTTCCTCTAGCAGACGTCCTTGTGCTAGCTCAGTGAGGGTAAGAGAGAGTATAAATAGTAGTGTAGCTGTGGGAGCATGGGGAGTAGCCAGGCATATTTTTGCCAGATATGTACGTGTGTGGTTCAAGCAGGTTTGGACTCAGGGAGCTGTGTTGCCACTGCTTCTGTCGATGCTACTACAGCTACATTACTAAATATACTCACGTGAACTCTCGTTGAGTTAGTAGGAGTATGTGTATGTGAGCTTGGAATATATCCTCTTAGCTCCTAGAATACAGGCTTCCTAAGATAGAAGGTTGCGTTTGAGTTCTGGGGACTAATTTATTTTATACTCCACTCCTCGCAAAGGATCAGATTGTTTTGTATCAAAAATAAACATATACTTAAACAAACAAAATAAAAATCCCCCAAACACCTGAAAAAAACAATGGAGAAAAGATAAATAGCATTTGCCATAGCGTCTCCCACCAAAGGTTGATGCCAATACTGCAAGTCCTTCCATAAGAAAGGTCAAAGTGTGTACCCCCTTTACTGCACTTTATCTAAAGAAATCCGCATTCATCTTCAGTGTGGGCTCCTTTTGATTAATCTCCTATGTTTTGTACAAATGTTACAACCATGATGGAGCTTGAGGTCAGTATTTGCACTAGTACAACAGTGAGATTTCCTAGGCAGTCAGTGTATTTTTTTCTATACGTATTTTTTCCGTCTTCCTGCTTCTTACTTTCAGCACTGGTATGTTAGACAGGGTTGTTTTTGAGTGGCCATGATATTCAGAAGAGTAGACTCCTTCCCATCATGTTTCTGTGATGTCTTCTAGCAATGGAGGACTGGCATGTAAACTGATTTTCTACTAGAGAGAACCCTAGGATACCAAGCTTTTGCAGCCACTGTTCTAAATGAAAGGCCTCTACAGTGGGTGCCTTGATTCATTAGAACAGTCATCTGATGTCTTCTGCCATCTCAAGTTCAACAGTAAAGAATGGAAAGACAAGGCCTTTCTCTTGTTCATGTTTCCTAAGTGGCTTTGCTAGTCTTGGTCTGACGTTTTCAATCTTCCTTTGGTTTTCTGCCCAATTTTCCAATCTGGGGTCCTCTGATGTATCGCAAGCCAGAAAATCTGCATGGGTAGACTTTTATTTTTTCTAGAATGCTATTACTACCATTCTACCAGCTAACTGCCCAGTTACCTATGGAGTTTATGTGATTATATTGCCTGTGTGTCTCTTGTGGAATTTCCCCTCACAGATGATCTGTTTACATACATTAGTGTTTTACAGTCAGTCTTAAGGCTATTGCTCTTAGTCTGCTGAATTCAGATTTGCGTCATGCGGAGGTATAAAGATACGTTAATGACCATTTCTCCCTCAATGATGTGCTTCCTTTTTCATGGCAGCTGAGCAATGGCAATATAACATAAGTGTAAGTACTTTTTTGGAGCCTGGATATTTCTTCGAGACACTTAATCCTTTCAAGCTATTGGTTCTGATTATTATTGGTAACACTGTTCATGTTGATCTGCCTAGGTTAGAAAAGAAGCTGTATTAGTCTAAAAATCTGTTTTTTCTGATGGTTTCATCGTGATGAAGTTCTAGCTGGACCCAGATCCATCCCTGTTGCCTGTTTCAATATTCTTCAGATGACACAGTATTCTTTTAGCATGAGATTCACTCATGCCCAAAGGACCAGCACCAGGCCTGTGAAGAATGCACATCCAACTTAAGATCTTAAGGGGGCTTAAGTAGAACTTAAATGTTGCATAAGTCTTATATTGGCCATGCACAGGGGTGAATTTGAGTGCCCAACAAGAGGAGGGTGGGGTAGGGAAGACTGTGCCTCCCCAAACAGCCTAGCTCCTGATCCCTATCTTCCCCCTCCCACTCCCTGCCCCTCTCAGAACCCTCCCACCCATCCAACCCCCCCTGCTCCTTGTCCTTGATTGTCCCCTCTCAGGACCCCCACCCCTAACTGACCCCCAGGGCTCCACCCCTTATCCAACCTCCCCTGCTCCCTCCTCTGACCACCCTGCCCCATCCAACTGCCCCTTGGAACCCTCTGCCCCTTATCCAATCCTCCCACCCCCTTACCATGCCACTTAGAGCGGCAGGAGCTCACTGTTGCATTGCCTGGCAGGTGTGGCGTACCGGGTGCTGGTGGTGCAGCAAGCTGAGGCTATGGGGGAGGGAGGACAGCAGGGGATGGGCCAGAGGTAGCCTCCCCGACTGGGAGCGCAAAGGCCGGACAGGATGGTCCTGCTGGCTGGATGTGGCCTGCGGGCCGTAGTTTGCCCACCCCTTTATTCCTGTACCTTTTATTCCTAAGGATATTTTCTATTGTTAGCTAAGGCTGTCTAATCACTATCCTACCATAATGGCAGTCAGTGAAGGTGTTTATAGTGGAGCTCCATTAGTTTAAGAGAAGGGGTATAGCTGGCTGGCCATTGTCCACGAGGGATCCTCAGTTCTCACTCCCACCCTTGTCTGAAATATACCTAATTGGTCGATTTTTCAGGGCATGCTACAATGCATGTTTTTGTTCTTGAGCCTAGAGGGACTGGCAGGACTTTGTATGGAAGATCATAAACATGAGGAAATGTTTTTAGCTTCTGGATTCTGAGTTGTATTAATTATTGGGTGTGGTGGTGGTAGGTGGGGAAAAGGGGGTTTTCTGGAGTACTCTATTGATATACTTGCAATTTTTTAAATGCATCATGAAGCACCTAGGTGAAGGCTAAAAGCTTTTTCATGGAATGTCTAGTAGAATTAAAGGTAAATTTTTTTTTATCACTCTTGAGTGAGGTGAGCTACTTTATAAATACACTGATTATAATGACAGAAAATATTTAATCAGAGCTGGTTTTGTTCATGAGAGATATCCATATAGCCATCTTTTTTAACTGGTGGGAGAATTCATCTCTTAATCTGGAACACAAAGATGCTGTGAAATATATATATTTTTATTCTTTAGATGTAGCTGAGGTCAGTCCTTTTATGTTCCAATTTCTATATCTCCCAGAATTAAGGGGATTTAAAATATGTGGCATCTCTGAATCAAAGAAACTGGAACTTATCCTAGAGTCTTTCCCATGTACCAGTGTCATGTGGGATTTGACAGCAAACTGATTCCCCCAACTTCCCCATATTGTAGGTTGTCAAAGGAAAATCTCTATACAAATGTAAGAAAAATAGCAATGGCTGCGGTTAATTTTGAGAGTCGTGATTGCTCTATGGTACTGCATGCATATGTCATGATTTGTTTTTTCACTGGTTTGAATATTTAGAATGTCTTGGCCTTCTGAAGTCCCAGAGAGCTGAGAAAAATCCCTTGTCACTATTTCTGTGTAATTTATTGACTGTTTTGTTGTACTTTTAACTGGCTCCTACACTGACTGAGGCCCTATTTTACAGTCATTGTATCTTAGATAAATTTATTCCTTCACCCATTATATAATATGTACATGGCATCGGACATGCACAATGGAAGTTGTACCAGTGACTTGAGCCTTGAAAAATTGTCTATCTTGAGGTTCTTAATCGCAGCTTGCTCACTACCCTCTCTGTTAAAAGGATTACCCGTCCAGTGCACAATCATTATGGAGACCAGATGGTCGCTTTTCCTGCTTCTTTAGACAAATTGGGTTCAGTGTCCCCTTATGAATAGAAATAAGCTCCTCAAAGCTTCTTTGCAAACGTAGTTTATGCTCTGTTATGTTGGTTCTGCATACAAACTCCCTAGTTTGTGATCAGCTCCTGTTGGAATGGTGAAAGCAGGTTTGCTGAAGATTTACAATGAGTAAATGAGAACTTGACAGAGTTTATGTATTTTATTTTTAATTTTAATTGGTGGTTTCTTCTTTGTTTTGAACATAGGGTTTTCCCCCCTTCTGTTGTTTAAATCCATTGCTGTGTATTAAAGCTTTTGATGCTGTTCTAGTATAGACAGTGTGACAGAGTCAGACCAGAAGGATATAGGAGAGTGCTGGAAGGCAGGTATGTTAGTCTCAGGATGTGCAGGTCCCTGTTCCCTGTCAGGAGCTGTGGAAGGAGGTTGTGCTGTTGGTGAGACTGAGTGGTGGCCAGAAGGAAGGAGGCCCTGAGGTAAGGGTGAAGTGGAGTTTGAAGAAGCAGGGACTGCTGTGAGGAAGTAGCCCAGGGAATTGTATTGTGTTTTGTGGATAAAAGGTCAGCCATCTTAGCTGATACTATTAGGGTCCCTGGGCTGGAGCCCGGAGTAGAGGGAAGGCCCGGGTTCCCCCCCTTTTCCACTTTCCATACTGGCCTGTGATGAAGGTAACTCGCTAGGCAGTGACTCTTGCCAATTATACTGAGAAAGGAGGGTCACTCTGGGGCCTAGATGAGTTTCTGAGGCCCCTAAATCTGCCAGGAAGCGCAGGACCCACAAGTACAAACTTGGAGCTTTGTCACAACAGTTAGTAGCTACAAGGTAAGGGGATGTATAAACATCTAAATTCCTTAATATTAAAAATATCAAATAAAGTAGTTTTTTTTTTTTTTTTTTTTAATCATAAGATGTTGAAGTCCCTACATATTTTGAAAGTGTCTAACAAATGGCTTGGTGAAAGTGCCCATGGCTTTGTGTCC
This sequence comes from Dermatemys mawii, assembly GCA_007922305.1. NCBI lineage: Eukaryota > Metazoa > Chordata > Testudines > Dermatemydidae > Dermatemys > Dermatemys mawii. The sequence continues at coordinate 84,524,018 of ML677333.1, forward strand.
AGAGGTGTGTAAACACTGCAGAGCAAGGTCAAAAAAATAGTATATACCTCTAAGACATTTGTTTGCTGACCTTTATCTAGGGATCTCTGTTAATACTGTTTTTAATGCTAGTTTGTGACTTTTAATTTAGGTAACCTAAAAGTTAGCCAAATACGAAGCTTGATGATGAGTTCCTTTAGTCACCCATGTGGCTCTTAATGTTAGAGACATAAAATCATCCACATCTTATTTTTTTAAAAAGAAGCTAAAGCTTTCAATGTATTTTTTGTTTTTGTGAGATGGGATAACTTTTCCATTGAAAATATAATAGTCCTTTGGATTCTGCATGGATTACTTGTAAACTGTCCACCAAGTTTATTGGGGGGTGGAGGGGGAGAATTGGTTTTGGTTACCAGTATGTATATCCATTAAACTGCTGTTCTAATAATTCCCTCACCAAAAAACTTTTCAGTCAATAACCTGCTGTTGAGCTTTGTGAAATTCAGATCCTGTCCTGTTATGGTGAATTACAGCCTTTGTGTGCTATGTGAACAGCTGACATAGTCTCAGCCTCTCAATACCAGCTTTTGTCTTGTTACCTTTTGCTGTGTGCAGAGCCTGATGATTCCTTTTTGTGGTTTTGCTGGCAGATTAACTTAAAATCAGAATAAACGTTAAGAAAAGTTTGCTGGCTGGTTGGCAGGGTGAATTACTCAGTAGCCTTTCACCCCTGGGGTCGTGGCTGGAATTCAGTCATGACGAGAGTAAACGAGCACAAAAAGAATTGCTCTGATTAGTTTGGTCCAAATTGTAATGGATACTTGCACAGCCTGATGAATTTTAATTGATGTTATCAAAGCAAAATGCAGAGTAGTGGAAGTTTGTGCCGGTTCATCATTGAAAGCAGAGTAAGAAAGAATTAGAAAATACTCCAATATTAGATTCTATTGCAATAATTTCACACCTATTAACAAACATGTAGGTGAAATATAAAGACTCTTAACCAGTTCTCTTCTCTCTGTTTTTGTGCTCGGTCTTATTTTTACGTTGATTTATCTGATACCAGAGGTAAAATATATGTTGTTGTATTTGACGGATATTCTTTCCTTGTTTTTAATTTCCAGAAAGTTTGCATGGAATGCCATCCTGTTTTTGGGAAGTGTGGTGGCCAGCTATCAAGACAATGCAAAGCACGCTAATTGCTAATTGCACCCACATTTAATGGTGATTCTAGAGGTATTTCTGTTTGATTCTAAACTGTATACCTAAAGACTTAATGAAAAATGAATCGGGTGAAGTAAAGTGTGTGTGTAAAAAAAGTGGATCTGTTTTCGCAATGGGTTAATTCTCAAAAGCCTGTAAGGAGGCTGCACAAGTCCAGTCTGAAAGCTAATCTGAAGAGAAGCACCAGTTACCATTTCAACATTGGAAACACAGTTTAGAATGACTTGTGATATCTTTTCAAAACATTCTGTCATTTATATGTACATTGCAGCCACTGGAGTTTGAAACCCAAGTAAGAGCAAGCTGACTTGGGTCTTTTATTTTTAAGTGCCCTTATATGGGACCAGATTATACAACCTTCTCATACTAGCAGTTGAACTTCTCTTGTAAATGCTACTTTATGTGAGCAAGGGTTGCTCAAGTGCATTTTGCTGAGTGAACTTTCAAACTTGTGTGTGCTGAACAAACAGGGTGCAGCTTAGTACTGAAATGAGGGATAAAGCTATTAACTCCCCCCTTTCCTCCCAGATTACCTCTTTTTAATCATGAGGTAGGGGTTTGCTGAACAATTTATTGAAGGAACATTTTATTGCACAGAAGCTAGTCAAGCTGAAACTGCAGTTTCCATGTCTCCAGTCAGAAGAGGTTTTCTGAAAGTACAGTTCACTGTACGTCTGAGTAGTGATTATCCTGTTGTTTCCCTTTCATTATGCGATTGTTCTTGGGAGTTGAAGGTTTTACAAGTTAGAAGAAGAAGATATTGCCAGAGTGTGGGAGGGAGGGAGGTTTGAAATGATTTCAGTGGGGTTAGATGCCAACATTTGGTGTGGTTTTTTTTTTACCCTGCTATAAAACTATCAAGAATGAGCTTTCCTGACCTTCACCCCACCCCATGAAAAAATTATTAAATACTGAAAATGGTTATTAACTCTATTTTGAAAACAGTTGTTTCATATAATAAAAAAAAACTCTGTTTCCTATTTAGAGTGCTCTATTCATCTTAGTTATTCATCTTCTGGCCACTGATACTAATGAAACTTTTTTCTTAATTTAGTGGAAAATGGGCAATTCAGAAAGCCAGTACAGTCTTCATGGATCAAAAAATCACACTAATGCTTCATCTGGTGCCAAGCAGAAGCCTTGTGCTCTGAAAATTCACAGCATTCATGCTAACGATGAAAAGTCTTGCTCCATGCGTGGATGGGGACACAGCAGCAGTGGCACTAGCTACAAATCGAGATCACTAGCCAGAAGCTGCCTCTCTCACTTCAAGAGTAAGCAACCTTATTCACCGAGGCTCAGTGACACAGTGGCAAAGGCCTCTAAAAACAGTATCCATGCCAAACACAAGACAAATGCCTCAGGGAACTACTGCCAGGGAAGCAATGCAGCATTTTTTACCGAGAATGGTTTCCACTATATTGGCCTTGAAGCTACAAGTAATCATGTTGCCTCCAGGGAATGTAGTGGACATATTTTAAATTGCTATGGAAAGAATGAGAGCCTAGCATCAACCCCACCACCAGATGACAGGAGGAGCCCCAAAGTTCTGATTAAAACACTGGGGAAGCTGGATGGCTGCTTAAAGGTTGAGTTTCACAACAGTAGCAACAATAAAGTCTCTACAGAGGAATCCAATGGACCAGTCCAGCTGCTGAGGTACTCACCTACTTTGGAATCCAAATCTAATGACCTGCTAGATGTGAGGAGGAACTCCAGTACAGATGATGCTTCAAGTCATCGTCTATCTCCCACTGACTCAAGACTTAGGTCCAGTAAAGGAAGCTCCCTAAGCTCAGAGTCTTCATGGTATGACTCTCCCTGGGGCAATAATGGGGATATCAATGAGCTGGATGGCTCCTACCTGACCAGGAACACTCCAGATACAAGGATTCCTGCCAGTTTTCCAGCAAATGACAGCAAAAAGTCCTTCAACCAAAGTTCATCTCTTTCCTCCCTCTGTGATCTATATAAGGATACAAATTTAGAAAGCAGCCCATCCTCAGCTCTCAGGTTGTCTGATGAATACATTGGCACTCATGCCAGCTTAAGCAACCGTGTTTCTTTTGCCTCAGACATTGATGTTCCCTCTAGGGTAGAACACAGAGGCCCCGCACAGTACTCTTCTTATACCCTCCCATGTAGAAAATCCAAACCTCTAAATGACGATGCCTCCAAGAAGGATACATTAAAAAGCAGGATGCGACGCATCAGTGACTGGACAGGAAGCCTCTCTAGGAAGAAAAGAAAACTGCAGGTATGTGGAAAAACTCATCCTAAGTCTAGTACTGAGAGCTGTAGACACCTTCCATCAGTGTAATGCCTGCGGTTTATTTGTTTTTTCCATAAGACTACTTAACAATTGGTGAAAATTCCAGCTGTCTCTAATTGTCATTTATGGAAGCAAATACATCAGTGAATAGATTTTTCAAGTCATTGGATTTTTCATGAGATGCACTGGAGCTTTTAAAATAGTTTCAGTGTTAGAGCAAAGAGATATCTGATCCTGTAGATCAAAACATAATTTGTAGCCTTGAAAATGCCTATAAAAATAACCTGAAATGTACAGTAAAATAAATCCTTAAACATGGGAATGGGCATGTTGTAAACATCTTCTGTAAATGTTTTCCTTCTCATCACCAGTGTTCGCTGACATCCCTCTCAAGTTAGGAAAGGGCAACACAGTTATATCTCCAAATCCAACTGTAGACAGCAGGGTTTTGGGTTAAACCTGTAGTATTATGGAGATATTATTTGTCTAGGTGCCTTCTTCCTATGTATGAACCTGGCTACATAATTCTCTGGGTATCAAAGCTGAAGTGCCATCTGATTAGTTAGTGGGTGTCTCTTTAGAACAATTTAAGGCTAATCCCATCAATGGGAACTGAGGACAGCTGTGATCAAGACTGAAATTCCTGTCTCCTGCTCTAGGTCCCAGAATCAGCTCCCTAAAGCCCAGACTGTGCCTGGCATTGTAAGAACTCATAAGTGGAGAGTGCAGAAACTTCCCTCACTCCCATAACGCCTCCCATGAAAGGACTGACCAAAGTTGCGCTCTCTGTACTCTCCTCAGTTCAGGGAATGCTTCCTTCGAAAACTGGGGGTGTGCAAGCCACCACAAAGGTGAGCAGAGAGGAGGTGGAGCCATGTACCTGTACATCTTCATACCATCCAGATGAATAGGCGATCACTCACTGCTGCTTCTAAGGGATTAAGCGGCAACTGTGCTTCCCCAATGTGCTGGGAAGATTTGGTAGGCATTGTGCCATTTTGGCATAATCTTCCTGCAGCTTCTCCTCACTTCATACCACAACCAGTGTGTGAGCCACACTGACTTCAAGCACAGCATACAATATAAAGGGCCAGTCTGTGCCAAGAAATCAGGTTCATTTGAGGGTTGCCTGTGTAAATTCCAAGAGAGGGCCACAGAATTTGGCTCTGGGAAACTAAAGGCTGCTCAGCTGGTTCATTACCTTACTTAAGACTTTTGAGTGTTATTGAGCCCTCAAAGTTACCTTTGCACTCATCTGTTAGAAAACAGGAAAAAACTGAATTAATAAGAAGTACTTTAGCTTTTTTCCTGAGGTTTCTTCACTGGTATAAACAGCACTGAATACTTAGATCTTTTATAAAAGCTCATATCGGGCTCTCAGTATGATCTCTGAAACATAGCCCTTTGTTATGCATTAGTTAATAACAACATTTTTAGAATAATCTGTACTAAGGGATTAATGGCTGTTTCGCACCAGCTGTGTATATATAGTATAGACACTCACGGACTTCCCCAACAGCAGGGAAATGTTACTGGTGAGTGTATCAAACCAGACTTGGTGAAAAGAAATCAACCCCAACCCTAATTACAGTATCTTACTTTGAAAATGTAGGGCTTGAGCAGAGGTGGGCAAACTTTTTGGCCTGAGAACCACATCAGGGTTCAAAATTGTATGGAGGGCCGGATGGAGAAGGCGGTGCCTCCCCAAACAGCCTGGCCCCGCCCCATGTGACCTCTCCCACTTCCTGCCACCCTCAAACCCCCGACCCATCCACCCCCCCGATCCTTGTCCCCTGACTACTCCCTCCAGAGACCCCCACCCCTAACCATCCCTTATCTTAGCCTCCTTGCTCCTTGTCCCCTGACCGCCCCCTCCAGAGACCTCCCTGCCCCTAATCACCCCCTGAGAACTCCACCCCCATCCAACCCCCTTTCTCCCTGTCCCCTGACTGCCCTGATCCCTAGCCACACCCCTGCCTCGTGACAGGCACACTGGGATTCCAATGCTCTATCCAACTCCCCTGTCCCCTCACCACACTCTGAGACCCTCTGCCCCTTATCTAACCCCCCGGCCCCCTTACCACGCTGCTCATTGCCGCACTGATCCAATGGAGTGCACAGCTGGTCCAGAGCCACACAAGCTGTCGCACAGCCTCGCTCCCCAGAGCACTGCTCACGTGGTGCGCTGAGGCTGCGGCGGGGTCGGGGTGGGGAGAACAGCGGGGAAGAGGGAAGGAGCTAGCCTCCCCAGCTGGGAGCTCGGGGGTCAGACAGAATTAGCCCATGGGCCGGATGTGACCTGCAGGCCGTAGTTTGCCCACCCCTGGGTGTGAGTAACAGAGAAAACTGTCTTTGAGATGAGGACACTAGCAACAACAGGTTAAAATGTGTGGCATCTTGTCCATAGATGTAGTTTGTTTTGGGAGAGGATGGGGCTTGGCTGGGTCCTTTTCACTTCACCAATTTTAAACCAGTTGTAACTGGCTAGGGGACAGCTATGCTGTCACATGGTTACAGTGGTAGTATAGATAGAGCCCTAGAGAGACAAAAGTTTGGTAAGTAATACCGGTTTGAGGCTTGAGTCCCTGTATGAACAACTTTAATGAAGTTTGTAACCAATTAGTGGCATGGCTCACATTTTATTTAGTGGGCCTGCAAAGGAGGCCCTGTTAGTGATTTGCAAACCTAGTAATATATTCCCCAAATAAACTGAAAATTGGCCTTTTTGTAGGGAGCTGATTAGCTCTGAAGAGCAATAAGAAAGTATTCAAATGCCAATGTTTCAGCATGTGCCCATGCCAACTCTGGATTAAAGAAAGGGGAAACGGAGTCCCAAATCTTACAAGAGATTTCCATCTAGTCAGTGCCTGGAATCAGGCCAGGAATTGTGTGATCGATAGGATACAATCATTTTGCAGGCACATGCATAATGTTTTTTTTAAATCTTTTCTTGCGTCTCCGCTTGCACTGTTGAGAATGCTGCTGCCTTCTCTCCTTTGTTCAATATAGCTCACATCTTTAAATCCATTGTCATTTTTTTCTAACGCCAAATAGACTCAACTATCCAATAATATGAATCAAACTCTTACCCAAATCTGCATATTAAGATATTAATTCCCTCTCACTTTCATTGGAGTTTAGGATTATTCCTGTCTCCATCTTCAGGAATGAACTTCAGGCACTCAACTTAATTCTGATCTCAAGCCACTTTTATAATGGCATAACTCATTTGACTTCAGCAGAGTGATTTACCCCTTGGTAAAGGCTCCTTCTGCCCAGGCTGGCTTCTCGCTGCCCCGTACTGAGGAATGTGCCACAAGGATCAATATGTATTGTGTTATTGATTTAGTGTACCGAGACTAAGCCCTAGTCAGTGGTAAGCTTTGTGGAAAGGATACAGATCAATGCTAAAACGATATACTCTTATAGAAAAGCTGCACTTATTTTTGCTGAGCACAGTGATCTAAAAGATCTAGATCAGGGGTTGGTAACCTTTCAGAAGTGGTGTGCCGAGTCTTCATTTATTCACTCTAATTTAAGGCTTTGCGTGCCACTAATACGTTTTAATGTTTTTAAAAGGTCTCTTTCTATAAGTCTGTAATATAGAACTAAACTATTGTTGTATGTAAAGTAAATCACGTTTTTAAAATGTTTAAGAAGCTTCATTTAAAATTAAATTAAAATGCAGAGCCCCCCGGATGGGTGGCCAGACCTGGGCAGTGTGAGTGCCACTGAAAATCAGCTCGCGTGCTGCCTTTGGTATGCGTGCCATAGGTTGCCTACCCCGGATCTAGATGTTAGAAGGGTCTCTTCCAGGTTCAAACTTAAATGTATTGTCTTGGAACATAATCTTTAAATTAAATTTGACATTTCTGAGCCTACTGCTGCAGCAGCCTTCTTGCTGACCTTTCTTGTGAAATCTTCAACGGCTTCGGATCTCACTGTTGCTCTTGGCTTTACGTTGGAGGTGGTCATACTATCAAAACATGGCACAGCTTCTTCCAGTACATTTTTGATATGCAGCATCTAAGATGTGAAAAAAAAAATGCAGTTGCTTTCCAAGCTTCTGGTGTGACTAGTTCACAGGAGACCAGTGTTTGTTTACTTTATCCATATGTAGAAGTCAGAGTGCAAATAAATATTACTACAGAAGCCGTGTGAACTTGAACAAAAAATAGCACTTTCCTGGGTAATAGTTGTGCTTCTGGTTGAGCTGTTTACAGCCTCTGCATATTTTCAAGTAAAATCTGTTAGTTTTTATTCCATACAAAAGACAGCAAATTGTTTCTCTCTCGCTTATTCTTTAAGCATAACATACTTTTTAAGTATGTCAGTAAAATACAGTTGGATGGGAGATAAATCCTCCCAGCAGACTGGTGGAATGGTTCTCCTTGACATTGGAATTTAGCTTGAAGAGCCCAGTCTTGTGAAATACTAAGACACCTGAGTGCCCACTGAAGTCACTGGGAGGCACTCAGCCCCTTGCTGAGTCAGGCCATGGGGCTCAGATCTTCCATGTGGACAAACTAGTACAGGAATGAGTGGTGATGTGGAATGTTCAATGTGGAATTAAAATCATATGTAGAACAGTCATCTCAGAGCACTTAAAAGGGAACTGTCCTGCCTGGTTGTAGAAGAAATGAAATTGCATCATACAAGTATGCGTAATACAAATGGATTTCATAATACACTGCTGGATCTGGAAGTCAAGAAATAGCAATGTCTACAGTCTTTAGAAAATATACACCACTGCATTTTAAAACCTGGATTTGTGCAAATCATCCAACACCCTTTCTCTTAGTTTTAAAACAAAGTTGAGCACATTTATCTTGGCAGATAGTTGCTGAATTCAGTGGGATTAAAAATATTTCAAATTTCAGACTGACATTTTTCAGATCCTCGGGAGGCAAAAATCAGCCTACCTCCATTAAAGTCATTAATTTACATCTGCTGATCCAAAGTTTTTAAATGATCAGATATTGAAGTCTTGCTACCTAGACTGAATTTAATTTCACCCATTATAAAACCCCTATAATAAGCAAAACTAGTTTTATCAGTGTTACTGTTATAGTCAGGTCGGGGTGTAAAAGACAATGTCCTTGTTTCACTGTGCTGAAGAAAACAGATTAATTCACAGTTGTCGGGTATATATGGTTCTACTTGCAATGAATTCTGAGGTGGGTTTTTTTTTTTTTATGTTGTTTTTTTTTTTTTTATTTTGAGGCCTGTTGAGTCAGCAAACACTGCTGGTATGGCAATTAGCCTTACTGGGATTCTGTTGATTAAAAATGTTGCAGTAGTACTGACAGTACCAAAGATTGCTAAGATTAACAAGCACCATCATGGTAAAAGCAGGCACACTCTGATGAAGTTTACAATGACAAAACATGAAAAAAGGTGCTATAAGTCATGTCTCCATCGTAGATTACTTGCAATTTGCATTATTTACAGGAGCCGAAATCCAAAGATCTGAGTGAGTACTTTGACAACAGAATTGATAACCTCGCTACGGACACTCTGGCACCTTCACAGCTGTCTGGTTTACTGTGGTCACCTGGCTCTGGCCACATTCTGCCCCAGAGAAGTGAATCCACTAATGCAATCAGCAGTGATGTCCTGAGGCAGAACATTTATGAAAATTTCATGCGGGAGTTGGACATGAGCAGGACTAACGTTGAGAATACAGACACATCAACAGACACAGAGGACTCCGGTAGTGAATCACTCAGTTCTTTAGAGCAGCTGGACCTGCTATATGAGAGAGAACAAGGAGTTGTGCGCAAAGCAGGGTGGCTCTTCTTCAAGCCGTTGGTAACGCTACAGAAGGAGAAAAAACTGGAGCTGGTTGCACGGCGAAAGTGGAAACAGTATTGGATAACAGTCAAAGGTAAATCATTGTTAAACTCTTTTAACCTGCCAACACAGATGCTATCCGTTGTTTGCTGGTCTTTATTTTATTTTGTTTTAAATGAAACCTAGATAACATTTTGAACTGAAACTCAGCTCCTGAAGACCTTAGGGTTTGTCTACACTAGCATTATGGTCTGTAAAACTTTTGTCGGTCAAAAAGGTATGCTCTGGCTTAAGCAAATGTTTTTACTTAATGGAATTCTATGGCTTGTATTATACAAGAGGTCAGGTCAGGTAATCCAGATGGTCTGACCTTAAAAATCGGAGAGTCTGTAGTTGGACATAGAAATGACTACTTAGAGCACAGATGGGTGTATTGTGTTCACGATTTCCTCTTCTGTGCATCTTGGTGCGGGCAGAAAAGTTTCCAGTTTTTTTTTTTTAATTTGGCCTTTTTATTTATTAGACCAATACTAACTAACTACCTGTTCCCAAGCAAAAATTTCCTCTTCTTTTTGGGAATACTTTTTTGAGTCACTAAATGACTATGAATTCATGTACTAGAAAGCCAAAAACACTTACGTTTAATGCTTCTACATTCCTCTTTTCACTTATAAACACATAAGAGTGGTGGTTCCCACCTTGGTGACCACAACAGTATTTCAGACACTTGTGACAGATCCTCCTACTAATAGTCCTTCACTAATGATAAGCATCGGTGCTAGTGCCAGTGTATCACTCCTGCTATTGTCCATTCACTTGCATGTGGTTCAACCCACAGCTTAGCTTATTCCAACCCCTAGTTTCAAAAGTTCAGAGCAAGCCAAAAAGCATTATGGGTTAGAAAAGGCACAGCTGAATGGGGGCCATGGACATTTCCCTGGATTAGCTGAGGTGTTGAATTCAGAATTTACCCATCTGAAAGTGGATATAAAGTGACTTAACGTAGAGGTCGAAGGTAGCCCTTGATGCACTGATGCTATGGCACAGACACTCAGTTCCGCTTGGTGCTGCTGTGTGGTGCCTTGAGATCTCTTGAAGTCTTGATGTGTCAACACAGTCAGTCCGTTCTCCAGCTTCATGGCCCTGGCTGTCCTGTGCACCAGGTGGGCGTGTCACGGAGAGCTATCTGCCTCTGTGCTGCAGCACTGACACATAAAGGGCACCCCTTAGTGCTGCTGCTTTCTGTGTTTTGGAGGGTTAAGGCAGTAGTGGCAGAGAAAGCCTTTCTAGCACCTAAGTCTCAACAGAGGGGCACTGGATTCCCTTTCTCCCTAGAAACCTGGTGCAGTTCTGGTACTCCTCAGTACAGCCATGGTCTCATGTCCCCAGCACAAAACACTCTCTTCTCCTGTGGCACCTCACATCCCACGGATTCCTCCCCATCTGTTGCCGTCCTACAGCACTGCTGCCCTCTACACCAGGGATTCTCAACCTTTTCTTTCCAAGGCCTCCCCACCATGCTATAAAAACTCGACAGCCCACCTATGCCCAGTAACTGGTTTTCTGCACACAAACACCAGGGCTGGCATTAGGGGATAGCAAGCAGGGCAATTGCCTGGGTCGTCGCGCCCCCACCTCGCAAAGTTGCATTGCTCAGGCTTTGGCTTCAGCCCCAGGTGGTGGGCCTCAGGACCCTGGGCGTCAGCCCATGTGGTGGGGCTTTGGCTTTCTGCCCTGGATCCCAGCGAGTCTAATGCTGTCTCCATTTGGACTCCCTGAAACCTGCTCGTGGCCCCGCAGGAATCCCTGGACTGCTGGTTGAGAACCACTGGTCTACAAGTCTCCCCACCCTTCATTGCCTTGCTTCCCTTACCATGAAACAGCATAATGTGGTGCCAATCTGTTGGGGGGAGAAAAGCTGTCTGTGGGATGGTGGATGACTGCTGGGTCGGAGCTAAGGTTGCATGTTTGCTGAGTGTAGTGGAGGAAGTAGGTATGTTACCAGCACCAGATGGGTGTCAGCATCTACACTGAGGAGCATCAGTGTACAGTTTGTTGTGGGGAGGCAGAGGAATTTAACAGGTGATTTCCTAAAGTGTATAGATTATACTGCTGGGAATTGCCTTATAGTTAATATAATGCTGAGTTAATAAGTAAGGAAATAGTCAAAGTAAATAGTTTCCTAGCATATTTGAGACTGGAGGAGAGAATATAATAACCTTCCCACAGGTTTCACCTTTCAGAATTATTACCTGACTCATGCATGGGTCTAGACCTGAAGAAAAATAAATACTGTGCTGTAAGTATTGGTGGTGATCAAAATGTTGCAATATCAACTCATACAAAATAAACCAGCAGGAAAGAAAAAAATACAATAATTCCGCATGATAATTGTGAGATCTGTTAAGTGATCAAAGTGCAGTCACACGGAGGCTATGTCTACTCTATGCACCTTTTAGTGATACAGCTGTGCTGCTACAGCCGTGCCACTAAAAAGTGTTCAGTTTAGCCACTCTTTCTTGGCGGGAGAGAGCTCTCCCACCAACCAAAAAAATAATTAGACCCCCAATGAGAGGTGATAGTTTTGTCAGCAGGAGAGCTCTCCTTCTGATAAAGCGCTGTTCACACTGGTGCTTTTTGTCAGTAAAACTTTTGTTATTAGGGGTGTATTTTTTTTGCACCCGACTGACAACATTTTTACCGATTTTAAAGCTCAGTGTAAACAAAGCCTTAATTAGCAGGTTAAATCACCTTTCTTTATCACTAGACTGAGGCAGTAAAATGAATCATGCCTGCAAATAGCATATGTAAAGAGAAAAAGCAATATCTGAATACACCCTTTCCTCACCTTTGTTTAGACACTGATGTGTAAATATGAGTTTCAGAAACCTTTCAAAAGACAGATTACAGTACCACCAAAACACTGTACGCTAATTATGTTACAGTAATAGGATGCTCACAAAACAAGTGCATCTTGAATGCTTTTCACATGGGATTAGTGTGAGTTACCTTCATGGCGCTAGATCTTCTTCTTTTTTTTTTTTGTTTTTTTTTTGTTAGTTGTTCATAAGTAGACATTTCTTTCATTTCCTTGATCACACATACACTTGTCTTGCAAAGATCTTTTTTGTTGCCAAAATAAACTTGTCTGTGTGGATTTCAAGGCCTCCTTCTTTTATTTTAATTTAATTTAATGTATTTATATAGAATACTATATTAAGATCAAGAAACTTGCTTCAAAACCTCATGTGTAGATTTTGATCAAATCTTAGTTTAATTTGTTCTGGAAATTTAAATAACCAAGATATTTTAAAATACATTTTTAAAAGAGCCACGTATGTGAATGAGAACAGCATGTTTTTGTACATTCTGTTGATGTGTGTTTAATTATAAATATGCAAAAGGCTTACAACCTTCTGGTTACCTGCCAAACTTGGATTTGTCAGTGTCCTGAGGCCTCCACTTTACTTAGTTTGCTGACAAGACCTGAGCTTGAATAGTAAACCTTTAACAAGAGGAACTCTCCTTCCATCTGTCCCCCCTAATTAATGTATTTGAACAAGGGAGATTGCTTTCCCACCAATTCCTCCTCAGTACAAGCTTTGATTAAAACACATAGACTATAATCAGTTCCACTGTGGCATCATGAATAGTGAAAATGTGTGGACCTTTCTATTTATAAGGATCATAGTTCTGCTGTTACTTGGCTGAACTCTAAAACGTGCCCTGCACCTCTGAAGAACTTAATTAGTGGGAAACTACCAGGATAAAAATATGTATTAAAATACCCTTCCTTATGTTCTTATAACACCTTAAGGTTATTAGATAGCATTTTAAAGTAGTGTAATTTACACTTTTTATAAACAGAACAGTAGATCCAGAGAAGTCAAAAATACTTTGAGATGGTACAGTGCTCTCTGACTGAAGAAAACTTGGAAATATATACAAGAACAAAGCACCAACTTATTAAAACTAGGCTTGAATTCTAAACTTCTAACACAGTTGTCCCCTTCCTTGCATTTTATGTGGTTGTTTGTCTTTGCAATGAGTGCGTGCATAGTGGCTGAAAAATGCTGCTGATGATGTATGCAAGTGGAAAGTTTGGTTTTGGTGCTACTAGGTCCACTCTGCTGAGCTATAAGTGACTACGCTAGGTGCAGTGCCTCTTATTTCAGAGCAAATCATGCCCGTCACTGTATCTGCACTGTGCCCTTAGTGTGGCTCTATTGTATGGGGAAGCAGCGCATAGCAAGTGGGGACAAAGCTGCAGCTATGCTGGCCAGTTCTGCCAGACACCCTGCGGATGTGTATGTGTAGCGAAAGGCACATAAATGGCAGTGTAAGCTGCTCTAGCTATTGGACAGAAGTGCCTTCAGTGGGGAAGACTAGGGAGAGAATTCTTTCCTCTGAGTATCAGCGCAGCTCTCAAGCCACGTGGGTGCTAATTTCTGAATTTACTGTTTACATTTAATTCACACTGGAGAATGAAATGAGACTGGTCAGATTCACTTTTGTTTCTCTTAATTCTCTATAGAAATGGGTCACAACTAGAACACTGGCTCCAAACACCATAAGTCCTTAACAGCCAGCATGCACTGATCGCTATAATGGGTTTTTCCAGAGAGCAGAATCCAAACAACCCTGAATTGTGAGGATGTTTGAAGGTGGAGCTGGTTTTATATCTAAACTTGGTGACCTATGTTGCACCTCCAGTTCTCGAAATGAAACTCTGTGATTTTGCATTTCCAAGACTAGTCAGGGGAACAGTAAAAATGGGGGAGGAAATCTATTTTCAATTTTAAAAAAAAAGAATGTGTAAAACAGCAATGTTTCGATTTGTATTAGGTTATATGACATCCGCATCACACTATAATAAGTGCATCTGGTGCGCGCACACACACAAAGACGCACCACTATTTTCACAATCACCACTTTATAGCAAAACCTAAATTTTGTCCCTAAACTGCATTATAGTTCCTCTTTTTTTTTTTTTTTTTTTTTTGAAAAACAATGGGAAAAGGTAGAATGTTAATCCTTGTTTGGCTCAGTTTCAAACGCTTTACTGTATATTTCTATAGTTCAGGACAGATATATATTCATATATTAAAAAGCCAGAAGGGACCATCGTGATGATCTAGTCTGATCTCCTGTATAACACAGGCCATTGGAATTTCCTGATTTAAACAGTAATTAATTAGAGTATATCTTTTAGAACAAACATTCAACTTTGATTTAAAAGTTGCCAGTGATTGATAATCTGCCACAATCCCTGATAAATAGTTCCAGTGGTTAAATACCTGTCCTGTTAAAATTTTGCACCTTTATTTCTAGTCTGAATTAGTGTGGCTTCAACTCCCAGTTATTGGATCTTCTAATACCCTTTGTCTGCTAGACTGAAGACCTCTCTATTATCAAATTTCTCTTCACGTGTAGGTACTTGTAGACTGCAATCAGGTCACCCATAACAGTCTCTTTGTTATATGTATGATTATCAGCTTAGTTACTGAGTTTTAGTTCCAGGATGCAGATGTGGCAATCTATCTGGCATGTTGTTCTATCTGAAAAACTGAGAATGCAGTCCAAGAAAGGGAAATCCTTTAAAACATCCAAGTTATTTGGATAGCGATCAGTGTCTTACTACAGAATTTTTCAGATAGAAACAAGGGAACCAAAACTAATCTCCAGAGATGCTTACTCATTTTTGTACAGTATTTGAAGATCAAAAGTACCGAGCGTCTGCTAATCCCCTTTAGCAAATATTAAGGTTTCCCAGGTGACTGGGTGAGAGAGAACTGGCTCCGCAAATTATTAAATAACACAACAGCTTCTTCAGCTGAGCAGCCTTTCTGTGTGCTCTAGCACAGGGGTTTTCAACCTTTTTCTTTCTGAACCACCCCACCCTCCCCGGCCTCAACATGCAATAAAAACTCCAGGGCCCACCAGTGCCACAGCAACTGCTTTTCTGCATACAAAAGCCAGGGCGGCATTAGGGCAGTTGCCTGAGGCCCTGTGCCGCAGGGACCCCCACAAAGGTACATTGCCCAGTCTTCATCTTCAGTCCCAGGTGGTGGGACTCAGGGTCCCAGGTAAGGTGACCAGACAGCAAATATGAAAAACTGGGACAGGGGTAGGGGTAATGGAAGCCTGTATACGAAAAATACCCCAAAATTAGGACTGTCCCTATAAAATCGGGACATCTGGTCACCCTAGTCCCAGGTTTCAGCCCCATGTGGTGGGACTTCGGCTTTCTGCCCTGGGCCCCAGCGAGTCTAATTTCAGCCTAAGTCTGTGTCTTTCAGAAAACATTCGTCCTATTTATTAGTTATCAGTTTTCCCATCTTATTGGCAAAGTCACCATTAACCTTTGCCTTTCTCTTGGTTTAGTAATACAGTGGAACTGCGCAATACCGCAACGATCGGGGTCCAAAAATATCGGTGGCAATAAACCTGGGGTCATGGTATTGTAGGGTTCCACTGCATCAAAGCAGCATCCGCTGCTGCCATCGGGAGCAATGTGTGCCCCACGTTATAAGCAGATTCGCGCTATCGCGGGGCGCGGTATTGCGGGGTTCCACTGTACTTCTCTTTCAAACTCCAATGGTGGACAGCAGTGTGTCTTGCATCTTAATTCTTTATTCCTACAGCATGTTGTGTAAAAGAACTTTGGAAGCCCACTTTGTTTCTCTTTTTTTCAAAGGTTGTACGCTGCTGTTTTATGAGACTTATGGCAGGAATTCCATGGAACAGAGCAATTCACCAAGATATGCTCTGTTTGCAGAGGACAGCATAGTGCAGTCTGTCCCTGAACATCCCAAGAAGGAAAATGTGTTTTGCCTCAGCAATTCTTTTGGAGATGTTTATCTGTTTCAGGTAATGATAATATTTTGTATTTGTCTTTATAAATCATATCATTAGTAATGTGCCCTGTGTTGATTGACTGTTTGCTGCAGTCGTCCTCCTCCTGCTCCTTTACAGTCTCTTCACCTTGGTTTCGTTCCATAACTACTCCTCTTACCTCTTCTTCACTGTCCTGTCTCCATCACTCCCTTTCCCTTCCCTTTTCTCTCCATTTATTTGATCCTCCCTCCCACCTCCAGAAATTGTGGAACTAACATGCAGTTTGCTGCAATCGCTTTGTTCACACTGCCTGTGTGTTATACTCCTCTACCATCCCGTGTCTGTCCCATCTAAGATAGTAAGCCCTTCAGGGTAGGGACAGGATGGTCAGCTGCTCTGTGTTTTGTATAGTGCCTCGTACAATGGGGCCCCATTCTCGGTTGGCCCTTGTAATTAATAGTAATAAGCTATATATATGTTTTAATGAGTGTGTTATCTATGTCTGTCTGTTTTAAAGACAAATCTTAGTCTGTACCTTAGACTTTCACTCAATCCTATCTTCAAGCCAAACTTTCATTGACGTGAATGGGAATTTTTGCCAGAGGAAGAACTGAGTGAAAACCAAGCGCCATGTTCTCCACTCCATTAACACTGTTTTTTGCTGGTTGGGAAAGGGAAAGGCAAAGGGTACAGAACAAGAGATGGGAACAGGGAGGGTAGCCCAGATGAGTAGTAGGGGAGATGGTCAGAGTCAGTCAAGAAAGACAGAAATGAATTAGACAGCCAAATGTAAGGTGAGCTTAAGATGAGAAGTGTTCTGTGGGAGGTAACAGAAGAGTAGAACAATGATGTTCAGATAGAGGACAAGAGATTGAGAAATGCCTGGTCCTGACAAGGAGGATGGCTGCAGGCATAAAATTAAAACAATAGTTAACTGTGATAACTGTTGCTACTGTCATGATTTTTAGAGCTCCTCCAGCCAGGTCTGTCCCTGGTCCATTCAGGCGCATGATACATCATCAGTGAATTCAGCCAGCCACAGCTACAAAAATAATGGAGGGGCTGGAATGGATGGGGTTAAAATAGGCAGAGCATAACTCATGCTGTGTGGCATCTCTTGTTCATCTGTTACAACCCAGAGGAAATCAGCGGTATTATAAAAATCCAGTCACATTATTAGCACTCCTCAGTTCTATAGGGATGGACCCACCCCGACTCCATTAGCCTCAGAGGGAGTTTTGCTTCAACTAAATGTTGGTGTTTGGAACCCAAAAAAGTAGTTGTTAATCTATGGAAACTAACCACTTGTCTGCATTATTGGAGAGACTCATAATGTCGAGCTATTCTCCTAAGGAAAAATACATTGCTGCAAAGCTGTATTTTTAAATTGATGTTTGCAGACACATTATAAGAATGCATCCTCCCTTCTCCTTCTGTGCTCCCTCCACTAATTTGTGCTTGTTTAAATATGCAGACCCCTATCCTTGGAAATCAGTTTTGTGGCCACCATCCCTGTGGCAAGTCAGACTGGAGGAAACTTATCTTCATAGCCTGTCAGTTTTACTTCTTAACTGGCTGGAGGTTGAGCCGTACAAATCGCTTCACCTCTGCAGCTCTCAGAAGTGCTCCTGTGCTTGCTGATTCTATGGCACTCGCAGACCTCGCAGGACTCTCATGTAGCAGTCATGGGGTACATCCACACTGCAATAAAAAATCCACCACATTGAGCCTCAGAGGCTGGATCAGTTGACTTGGGCTTGCAGGGCTCAGGCTGCTGGGCTAAAAATTGCAGTGTAGACATTTGGGCTCAAACTAGAGCTCAGATTCTGATTCAGTCAGATTCTGTCTCACGTTATCTTGGAGCCTGGGCTCCACACTGAGCCTGAACATCTACACTGAAATTTTATAGTCCCACAGCCCAAGTCAGCTGACCTGGGCCAGCCACAACCATGCCTGGGTTTTTTCATGTCACAGGGTAGACGTACTCCATGAGACAGTGGAGAAAAGGCTAGCAGCAACCTAGTTAACTTAACCCTACGCACACACAATTTAAAGCATTAAGCTCTTAGAAATCAATGTACCTGACAAAAACTTTTTAGTATCACCTAAGCGCCGTTTTTCCTCTTTGATTAGAATGTTGCTTTCTTGATCTGTTATGTAGGCAACAAGCCAGACGGACCTGGAAAACTGGATTACAGCAATACACTCGGCTTGTGCTTCCCTCTTTGCAAAGAAACTTGGGAAAGAGGACACTGTCAGGCTTTTGAAAAACCAGACCAAGAGCCTTATCCAGAAGATTGACATGGATAGCAAGATGAAAAAGATGGCAGAATTACAGCTCTCAATTGTCAGTGATCCAAAAAACAGGAAGGCCATAGAGAATCAGGTACTACAAATCATGTATTAATTTCTTGTACTGAGTTTTGTTACACAGGCTTGACTATAAAGGCTCACCTGCTCTGGGCTCAGATTTTGTTAGTGTTTCCTAGGCTTGGGGAACAAGTGTCCCTATGGATTCAATGCAAAACAGGGAAATCACTGGCAGCTGTACAATGCCATACAAAAGACCCAGCCCATGGGTATAGAAGATAATGACTATAACTTTGCCTGTAAGGACTACTAATCAAGTTTCCACATATGGAAATAGATATTTCTGTAGCATGCTGCAAAAGTCAATGTTATACTTATGTTGGATGAATTATCAGCCAGACATTCCTGTCTTCTGCTCTTGTTGCTTATAGTTTTATTAGCTGCTCATATAAGAATTAAGAATGAATCATCATTTACATAAGGAACAAAACCAGGAGACAGTTGTGGAATCTGAATTTTTAATGTTTAGGGCAAAATCCTCCAGTATCTTTACACAAGACTTCCAAGGCTAGCTACACAAAAGGATTTAAGCACCTAATTGTCACTTTAGGAACCTCAATCCCATAATCAGGCCCCACTGGGATTCACAAAGCCCCCACTCAGCTGCCCCCAAACTCTGTAGGCACCTAAATGTGCTCTGTGCCCAATATGAAGTTCTACTCTTCCTTAGAACTTCATGTGTAAAATCTTGACCCCAGTAATGTCCATGGGAATTTTGTTATCAACTTTGTTGAGCTACGATTTCCCACTATGAGGTTAAATTTAGGGCCCAGTCCTGCACTTTTGTAAAATCTCTGGATTTAGTACTGTCCAAGGAAAAAATTCTACATACTATAGGAACCTATAGCTCCCTAAGACTTACAGCTTCTATCTTCCTGAACATCTTTGCTTTTAAAAAGCAAGGTACTGAATGCCTCTGCTTTGGCGGGAGGGGCGTTTAGGGAGTGAGAGAGATCTACATCCCTGCACCATGTAGTTTTAGTCACACCATTCACCAGCCTCTGAAAAGGGGTTACAGTACGGGAATCTGAACGTGTTCATTTTAAAGTATGTGTACATATTTAAGTGTGTGTGTGTGTGTTAAACTTTCAGTTATTTAGGAGTTTGGGGAGTTTAATAGTATGAAGTTTGAAATTTGGTGGGTTTGACTGATATCATTTGATAAAGAATTATTGCATTTCTAACATTTTGGGAATCCAAAGAATTTTAACATTTAAAATAATAGTTTCCCCTTCCTCCCCACCCCACCACCAAGAAGGTGTTATTTTTATAACTCTCTGCCTTGGGACTTGTTGCTACTGGATAGGTAGCCGAAGTATCTCCTAGATCAGGGACTGCCTTCATCAGTAGATGTAATGTTTTAGAGCCATATGGGGCCTCAGTCCAGTAATAGCAGACTTAGAGCCCTTGTACAAAGAATGGCAACCCACTGCATAGGCTGTAAGAGAGTTAGATCCACTGTCTGGTGGAGACACACAAAGGGTCTGCTGTAACTACAAATAGAAAGGTCTTGGGAGGGGCCACATCTAATGGATTAGCAGTGAGTCTGAAATCTGTTTCTGACAACTCCATTGATCTAGGAGCTGTGACGTATTTGTCTGTCTACATAGATCATAAATGTGTTATGGGTGGGATTTTCAAAAGCTCTCCACTTTGGCCTAACTCTTCTCCCATTGGAGTCAATAGTAAAGCTCTCATTGAGTTAAATGGAAAGGGAGATAAGACAAAGTAGAGTGCTTCTGAAAATCCCAGACTGCACATCTGTTTACTTTTGTTCTAGAGCTGCAGTACCATTTTGCCACCAGACTTTGAGTGCAAATATTTTGTGTGTGAGGGTCTGTACATGATGTGGGTGCATATACACTTTATCTTCAGACACAGACAACCACATTTAACCATTTTGGCTCACTTAATTATTAAACGTGTACAGTTGTGCAGTGGGCAAATAAATCATAATATATGCTACAATCATGGAGTGCAGTTTAACTGCTATTAAAGGCAGTGAAAACACTCCCTTTGCCTTCAGTGGGAGTGGGGTCAGGTGCATGTCTAGGAGATCTTTAAACAGAATTATTTTTAAAAGAATGTTGCAAAATAAATTAAAAGTAGGGTCATCCATCTGTGCACATGGGGAACTTCTATCAGCATGAATGGAAAGTCCGCTGTGGATAGAAGGCAGTATATATCGCTTAATGGTTTTTATTAATGTATTTGCTGCTTTTCAATCACATGGCTTCTTCCCTCCCTGTTCCTGTTGTTTTGTTATGAATTTCTTTTAAAAGAAAGGATCGTATGGAATAACTTTGAGTAATATTGGCTTGAATGCATTCTGGGCTTCTTTCTACAGAGTCCAAAATGGCAGCATGGTCATGTATTTTTGAATAATTTTGACATAGCTGATATGATTCTCATTTGCTGTGGATGTTATATGTAATTCACTAATCAGATGCTTGTGAGGAGAGAGATTTTCTTTTTATTTGCAGGCATTAAAACAATGAAATGTTAATGGGAAAAGCAGACATGTGCTTGGAATTACTTTTATGGGAATTTTCCTAGGTTTCCTTTAGCTAAGTGTATTTTGTCTGTCACCATAAAATCCAAAATAGCAAGATCAATAGAACTGCATTCTGCTTGCCCAAAGTCATCTTGAAATATACTGTACTAGTTCCACTTTGCCTGCCTCTACTGTCCTCTCTCTCATTGCAACTTTGAGGGCAATGCATTACATGGTTTGTTTAACATTTAACAGATTAGTTTTCTATTTAACAGGTAATAGATTTCTCCTTCAGTAACAAACACTTAAGATCATGACTTTAATTTCAAGGTATTTAATTGTGCAAATTGACCTTCCAAACTCCAACTTTTCATAATTTTTAAAAAAGAAAAAAAATAGTACTGTTAGATAATAACAGACATGAGTAAAAAGTAACAGTACCTATTCTCCAAGATAATCTTTTTCAAAAGCATTTTGCTGGGTCCTTGCGTTTCTTGCTGTAAGAGAAATAAAGTTTTAGTTGCAATCGATCCAGTTACTTTTTTTAAAATTGGCACTCTCAGGGACTAACAATTGATATCTGGATTTACTGGGCCAGAGCATCAGGTGATGTAATCAGTGTCACTTCATTGAGTAGAATAGACCTACACTGAATTGCACCAGCTGATGTTCCAGCCCATTATTTTGTACTGTGTAAATTTGTGCTTCTCTTCATCCTCAGTACAATGCTTACAACTATACAAAAATATATGTAACAAAAATAACTCCAACTATACATACAATATGATGGGGGGGCTAATTTAGCTACAACTAATCAGGAAAAGGATCTTGGAGTCATCGTTAATAGTTCTCTAAAGACATCCACGCAGTGTGCAACGGCAGTCAAAAAAGCAAACAGGATGTTAGGAATTATTTAAAAAGGGATAGAGAATAAAATGGAGAATCTTACTGCCCTTATATAAATCCATGGTGCGCCCACATTGTGAATACTATATACAGATGTGGTTTCTTCATCTCAAAAAATATATACTGGCATTAGAAAAGGTTCCAAGAAGAGCAACCAGAATGATTAGGTGTTTGGAACATGTCCCATATAAGGGGAGATTAGAGCCTAGGACTTTTCAGCTTGGAAAAGAGGAGACTAAAGGGGGATATAATAGATTTATATAAAATCATGAATGGTGTGGAGAAAGCGAATAAGGAAAAGTTATTTATTTGTTCCCATAATACAAGAACTAGAGGCCACCAAATGAAATTAATGGGCAGCAGGTATAAAACAAATAAAAGGAAGTTCTTCTTTGCATACAGTGAATCTGTGGAACTCCTTTCGTGAGGAGGTTGTGCAGGCTAAGACTATAACAGGGTTTAGAAGAGAACTAGATAAATTCATGGAGGTTAAGTCCTTTAATAGCCATTAGCCAAGATGGGTGAGGAATGGTATCCCTAGCCTCTCTTTTTGTGAGGCTACCGTAAGTAGAGAGGATACTGGGCTGGATGGACCTTTGATCTAACCCAGTATGGCCATTATTATGTTATGTTCTGTACTTCCAGCAATAAGAAAGTGACATTGGTTGGAAAAAGCTAGCTGTCTGTAGTTTTTCTCAGTGTGCATTCTTCTTGTTATTTCAGGTTATTTTCTTTAATGTTTCTTAACTTAGTAGACAGAATGGTAAATAAAGGATACTATTGATTTTACACTAATGTTGTTTTACTGTGTTCTCTTCCATTTTTCATCTCTTTGATTTCAAAGATCTAGTGATAGCTGGAATAACCTTTATGTTATACAAATTCCTGGAAGGGTGCCATAGTTGCTGCTTCAAGTTCTCTGTAGGAACACATGACAAAATAAAAAGATCTTTTCACAGTCCCCTGATAGTGAGTGACTCATTCATCCAGATGGGTGCAATATGGATGGTGTCTGAGAACAGAAGAATGGAATGCAAAGAGTTTTGTGTTGTTTGTAATGTGGTCGAAAAGCTGTTCCTATATAACAGCAGGAATTTTTCTTTTAAATCTGTGGGGCCACAATAGGTTCCCCACATCAGCTTCTAAGGCTACATTCTGCCTGAAAAAAAAGTCTCCGGACAAAATCCTGCACTTCTTACTCATGCAAGTAGTCCTGTTGGAGTTATTTCTGTTATACAAAACACTGTGCTCCTTGCTATGGGGAAAAAAATCACATTAATTTAAAGTGTTGGACAAATGTGTTCCTTCTCCTCACCGTTTCCTGGGCTCCTTTTGCTTTGTTCGGTGCAATGGGAAGAATTTGTTTTAAAATCATAGCACGTGTAAAGGATTTTTATTCTTTTTGTAACTCTGGCTCAGTTGAGTGAACACACAGCTTTTTCATGTGAGAGTATTTAGAGCAATCTCTAGGTGTGTTTTTTTTCTATATTTGCCCCTTTTTCGTATGAGTCAGCTCTTACTTCTGACACCCTATTTCAACCATTTGTGTGGAGATGGTTTTTGTAATACTGGGGTTTCCCTACCTAAAATGATCCTTCTCAGAGCTCCATGTAAAGAACTGCATTCAAGAAGCCAGGAATAATGCAATATATTCTTGACCAGCGTCGACCAGAACCTCAAAGGTATTTAGGCACCTAATTCCCACAGAAATCAGTGGGAGTTGGTGGCTAAATTCCTTTCAATGTCACTTTAGGCCCTTATCTGTTAACTGTTTACATTTATTTCAGTCCTGTAGCAGATCCTATAGGTTGATCAGTTAGTACAGATACGAACAGTTCGAGCATCTTAGCTCATCTCATGCTTTAAGAGTGTCATGTGTTTTACCCTTTAGTTAATTTCTAATATCTTAATAGATTTTTCTTTGACCTAGGAGCCATTTTTCCTAGTGATCTAAGAGCAATCCTTGCTTCCTGAATCCTTTCCAAGTCTCCTTCCTCTTGCACCTCAGCTATTGAAGCTTCTTCCTCCCTGGTCCAGGTATCTGCTGCAAAAATAATCCATCTTGCCTAACACTCTAACCATGTCCAACCACCCTACAGTTCCTCTAGTGGCCCTCAGCCTAAATCATTCAAGTATCTCATTCATGTCTTCAAGATCTGCCACAATTTATCTCATTTCTATCTTTCTGTCTTTGTCTCATTTTTTTTTCCTCTCAAGCACTTACGTGGTTTCTCCCATGCCCACCTTTCTAAAACGGGACCTCTGTTTTTGATCATAATGTATACAATGCCAATCCCTTTCCTCTTAATTCCCTTTCCAAAACCCACTTCTTCAAGGAGGCTTATAACCTCTGACTGAGATTTTAAAACCAATGGGACTGGGATGCCATTGATGGGAATTGGGCATCCAACCCTCCCTCCTTCTCCCCTCCCCACATTGGATTTGCAGATCTCCATCTGTCAATCTAACATTTACTATTATGAACAAAATACCTGGAAGAATGCTAGTGTGCCATGTGGCCAGATAATGACTGTCCTCTCCTTTGTCCTTTCTACAGTTGATAATGTTTTGTTTTGTTTTCTGTTCTGTTCTGGTGTGTGTGTGTGTGTGTGTGTGTGTGTGTGTTTTGTTTTAAATGTCTCAAAACCATCAAGTCTGTTTAGCTAGTCTACCATATATATAGCCACCTACCATACCCATTATCATTCTTCTCCTCCTTCCATTCCCTGCTATTGTTTGTTGCACTGACTTTTTTTAACTTCTTGTCTTTAATTAGAAGTAGGGGCTATCGTGTATGTGCATGATGGGGTTAAATCCTCTAGTCTTAATTTAGGCTGAAATCAATGGGATATTTGCCTCATTCAAGTTAAAGGCAGAGTAAGGATTGTAGCTGCTAGCCTGTGGATTGTAATTAACATGTTGGACCAGGATGTGTTTTGCTTTGAAGTTGTTGCTTTTTAGATTGTAAGTTTTCCCCTTTAATCTTCAAGTATATAAATCATGGGCAGGGAGAATTATCGTAGTTTAAAAGTTTTAGACGAATAGCAGCTGGCATTGGTTCATGGTCTCCAATTGGTTCCAGACATCCCTGGTTTTGATAAGACTACAAGACAATCCCTGAAATTCTCTGCCCACAGCTTTTGCTAATGCCATTAGACGTAACATCATGATTACTGGTGCTTTTGGAGTTGATTAGCTAGCATCCTGCCTGTCTGATAAAACACAGTCATGTAATCCTTACTCCAGAATATCCTTGCATCATCTCTTCCGATCCCTCCCTCTTTTAGCTTCTATTTATTTAAAATATATTTCTGTAGAAAAGCTGACATGGGATTTTCAAAGGAGCTTAAGGAACTTTGGTGCCTAGCCTCCATGATTTTCTGAGAGTTGGTGGGCCCAACTCCCTGAGTATCCAGGAAAATCCGGATTCTGTTAAATGTGGGATTTTCAAATATATTCAGACTCAGCCTAACTTTGCCTCCTTTGAAAGCTCCCATGACTACCATGGACACTGGCCTAGGCCACAACTGAATGTTTTTGAAATATCCATTCTAAGGCTGGGTCTGAACTGCAGGGGGAAGTATAATTCCCAGCAGGTGTAGACTTACCCAGGCTGACTCTGCTCAGGGTAGCATGCTGAAAATAGTATTGTGGTTACAGCACCTTGTGCTGCAGCTTGGACTAATTGCTCATGTACAACTCTGTCCAAGACCGTAGGTATATGCCTGGGAGGCTAGCTCAAGCTGCTGTCTGTGCCACTGCTATTTGGAGCAAAGATTATGCATGTACTTCTACCCAAGCTGGGAATTGCACCTTTCAGCTGCAGTGTAGACATACCCTACCAGTACGTCTTTACTACCCGCTGGATTGGCAGGCAGTGATCGATCTGTCAGGGATCGATTTATCGCATCTACTGTAGGCGTGATAAATTGATCCCCAAGCGTACTCCCCGTCGACTCTGAAACTCCATCTCCACAGCGGTTGACTCGCCACTGTATGGACGGCCAGGTAAGTCGCCCTAAGATGCACCAACTTCAACTATGCTGAAGTTACGCATCTTAGGTCGACCGACACCCCTCCCCCTGAGTAGCACAGGCCTGCATGAAAAGACAGACCTGACCTTTTTATTGTTGTGGAAAGCTTGCACGCACTTTCATTCTGTGGACATCAGTGTCTAGAGAGGGAAGACTGTTGTAGAACCACAAACTATATTACCCCATCCATGAAGTAGAGGTAGATGGAAAAGTGTCATATTAAGGGTGTCTGGTGAAAGGAGTTGAAGTAAAGGGAAGCTTAAAATAAAGAACAATCATAAAATAAATCCAGGGTGAGCGGTGAGGGGAAGAGTTCTTTGTAAGGATTTATGCACAGGCATACATACATGTGTTAAAAGTTGCTTCTGGTGAGACTGCACTAGGTATTTTCCTTATGTGCAGGGTATTGCTCTGTCTTTCTGTGTGCACGTTTGTGTATCTTTTCTTTGTGACCTAAAGCCACATTTTTAAGAGAATAACACTCAAAGTTTTTTCTGTCTGGATTTACATCACAAAGTTTTTCTAATCAAGGATACGCTGAGATGGTATGTCACAGAAAAACTGGAGGCTTTCTCTTTGGCTCTTTTTCTAAAGAGCCCGAGAAGCAGATAGCTCTGACCCGTGTAATAATGGTGCCAACTTTGTTTGTGAACACATGTGAGGGAAGGAGTGGAGGAACAATAAATGAGGGATTCAAAGTGAATCCAGAACCTTAGTGGCTCCTCATTCAGTTGCAGTACAGCTCCTACCACCACCATCACTCATCTCTCTTTATGATAAGAAGCCTGATGTAGTGGTGAATTGAGCCCTTTCTCTCATCTGCAGGAGATGAAGAAAAAGCACTGCTCCCAAACACTGGTAGCTGTTACAGGAGACTTTCTATGGTACCTCTACTTATGGAATAATTGCAGTAGCAAGAAAGAGAATTTTTTAAAAATCCATTACCGTGGGAAATGGTAATTTTTCCTGTTCAATGGAGCACAGACATTAAAAAAAACATTTTGGTAAAAACAAAGAGGGGTGTGCGTCAAACATGCTATAACATATCCCACTCCTTCAGAATGAATAATGTGTTTGGAACCTCTGGTGTCTCTCACCAGCATGTAGCTGGCAACTCAAGGCTTGTCTACCTGAAGTATTTTTGCACTGGCAAAGCTACACTCCCCCCATGCAGGTGTGCTACACCATTGTAAAGCAGGGTTTATACCAACAGGGCTTATCTTGCTTTCAAAAACCATTGCAAAAATTAGTGATGTGGATGAGCCCTAAGAAATGTATAAGAAATAAGGCAGCAGGGCAGGAGAAAAGCAGTGACACAACCCAGAGAGCTGTTAGCAAGAAATGAAAGACGGATTGCAAAAATTAGGATATTGTGTAGCTTATCCAGAATTATCTGTTTTATTTTTTTACTAGTGAATCATTTCCTTGGTTACATGACTTGTGGTTGTGTCACTCATAAAGCATTAAGGACTAGGAAGGGGTGATATGTCTGTGGATGACCTTGAAATTAAATTGAGTTGTCTAACAAGAAAATATGGTGGTTCCAGTATTTTCCTGAAGCCAAACTTAAAACTACCTATGTGCACTTTTCCTGAAGTGCATTAGGGAGAGCAGCATTCAGAAGGAGCCAGCAGAATTTAATAGTGCAACAGAGTAGGCAAGGAAGTCGTTCATTTCTTTCCGATATTTGGTGACATGACAAGGAAACTGATCTGATTTCGCTTTAAGCTTCAAGTCAAATGTGTTAGTCAATCGGTGCACCTACAATTTTTATACCCATGTTATTAGCTTGTCCTGTGGGTAATAAATGATTGAAAGGTACTTGTCCAGGGAGGGGAGGGTAAAAGGGAGAGGATGTGGGGGCAGATGGGAAGGGGCAAGGTAGTGGAGGAGATAGTGGGGCAGATGGGAAGGGAGACAGTAGGGGGTAGAAGGGAGTGAGGGAGGCGGTAAGGCAGACAAGAAGAGGAAGTTGAAGGGAGAGGGTGTCCAGGGCAGATGAGGCAGTGTGGGATGCAGATGGGAATGGAAGATATGGGAGGCAGTGGGAAGACAGGAAGGGGTGGAAGGGAGGCAGTATAGGGGGTAGGCAGGAAGGGAGTGGGGTAGTGGTGTGGGGGGTAGACAGGAATGGGTAAAGAAGTGCGGGGGTAGATGGGAAGGGAGTGGGGAGAGGCGAGTGAGGGGGGCTGCAAGGATTTAGCAGGGGAGTGAGTAGTGTGTTTTGGGGATGGGATGTTGCTCCTCTCGTGTACGGAGGATCTGGGGGTGCAGCTGAGGAGCGAGGGCAGTAGGCTTCCCCTGGCCCTGAAGGGCTGGACCTGAAGCAGCATTGACAGGACAGGCGTTCCGGCGGGACCTCCCCTGATTTTGGCAGTGGCGGAAGGGGGTAATCGCTGCTTTCCCCGCAAACAGCTCTGCGTCGGTGTAACTCTGCACGTCCCCCTACCCCCTGCTGATCCTGGGCACCGCACCAACACCCACCTATAGGCGCGGCAGGCGGAGCACCCAGCGGCAGCCCCGTCACTGCGCTCCCCACGTGGCATAGGGGCACTGCTCAGCAGCACCCAGTCTCTGGGCACTGCATTGTCCCCTGCCCAGGTGGCTCTGGGGAGGGCTTGGGCGGCGGCAGCAGCCTGCAAAGAGCCGCTTGCCCCGCTGCACACACACTCCTTCCTGTGCGGGAGGCAGCGGACAATGCAAGAGATGTTCTGTCTTCCCACGAACTTACCTTTCTACTTCACCCTGCGCCCCCTCCTGGCCTGAGGCGGAGGTGCCCCAGGGCTTGATCCGGTGGGCAGGGGATTGGCTCCTGCTGGATACGCAGGGTCAGTCCCATGCTCCCCAGGACGGAAGACAGTGCGTGGCTGCCGGTTCCGTCCATCCTAGCACTCAGCGGGCTGAGTGGGGTCGGGAGCCGGCTGGCAGTAGCGTGCCAGTGAAAAGCAGCTCACGTGCCGCCTTTGGCATGCGTGCCGTAGGTTGCCAACCCATGGCCTACACCAACAGGAAGGATTCTCTCATCAGTGTAGGTAATCTACCTCCCCAGAAGGAAGTCACTAGATTAATGGAAGAATTCTTCTGATGACCTAGCGCTATCAACATGGGGACTTAGGTCAACATAACTATGCTGCTCAAGGGGGTGTATTTTTCACATCCCTGACCAATTTACTAGTATAGACTAGGCTTAAGTGTGGCCATGGTTAACTTGCAAAATACAGCTGCTCTTTTCTGTTGAGTCATGTAAACTATATTTTTATATATATAAATAAAATGTGTGTGAATTTATATTTATAATATAAATACACACACAGTCAGCCTGATTCTGCCTGCACGTACCCCTCTCTAAATCAAGGAATTTACACTAGTGTAACTGAGGGCAAAATCTGGCCCACATATTATGTAATATTTGTGCTTGTGGACACATAAGTACACACACAAAAACCCAGGCTTCAAGTTTGGGTACTTATGTTCAGTATCCAGTCCAGCATTTGGATCTTCAGTTTGAAATTTATTCATGTAAGTGCACACCTTAAATGGACATTTATTCACCTTTGAACTCTTCAGGTTAGGATTTGGGTGCCTAATTTAGTTTAAAAATTGGACTCTCAGCAAACGTGTGTGTGTGTGTATATTTAAACATTTAAATATTTTGTATTGTATTAAGCAAACACTCTTCATGGCAGCAGGCTCTATATTTTATATAAGGCTTATAATGTATTTAATTCACATTTACAGTATGATTAGGCATGGGGAATGGTTTACGTGTTAATACGAGTAAGACACAGACATGCTGGTGTTACCAGTTGCTACCTCCTCTTTAGGAATGGGGGATTCAAAAGGAAGAGCACTAAAAGACAAGCAAAACCATCAACATTGCTACTTGGATGATTGATTTAGCTGAGTCATGCAGTTTTGCTTTTAGGCAACCAAACGTAGAATCTAAGCTCATAAAAATGTAGGAAACAAAATTAATCAATTTTCTTGAAACTTCATGAACCACAAGGATTTGTTTTTATGTAATTGCTTCTGTGGGAATCAAGCTACCCATGATACATTCATCTTGTCATTATATATTTAGGACCACCAGCTTTGTTTTATTTCAAGCCATTTTTTGAGTTGTTGTAACACAATATGACTGAATGTGTGTTGGCAGGGGGAAAACTAATCCAATCCATATACCTCCAGATGAAAGTAATTTACTAGAAATTTGTGGAAGAGCTCACATTTTCAATGAGACCCACAAAAACATTTTTTCCTCTAATTGTCCCTCTTCATATCTAAATAGATCCAGCAATGGGAGCAGAATCTAGAGAAATTTAACATGGACCTCTTCAGGATTCGCTGCTACCTGGCGAGTCTACAAGGTGGGGAATTACCGAACCCTAAGAGCCTTCTGGCTGCCACCAGTCGACCTTCAAAACTGGCACTGGGGAGACTGGGCATCTTCTCAGTCTCCTCCTTCCATGCACTGGTGAGTGTGACTGCACTTTATGCAACTGTGTTATAGAAGGGTCTGGTTACCTTATCACAGTGATTTATTTGTAGGAAGAGTAAAGCCAGGGAAACTCTCTCAGGCACGCTCCCACACAGTGCCAAACCTGCCAGCTGCCAAAGAAACCCTGTTGGTTCTCAGACTCTAATGATTGGGAATTATTTTGACAGAGGTAGACTTTGAGACCTGAAAGTATTGGGCCGTGCTTTTCTTCATCCCAAATTTGGGGACTCGGAAATGTTGAGGCGTATCTCAGCTTTCATTTGAAACAAAAAGACCACCATGTAAGTTTCTGACCCTCTTCTTTGCAAAGATGGGCTTGAATATGTAAATTTATCATTGTGGAAGGTTTGCAACAGTGATTTTTTTTCTCCCTTAAATTCACAGATCAACTTTTAAATTGGGGTGAGGGCTGGAGTCAATATTTTTGAAAGTGACTAGTGATTTTGGGCCCATCAGTGTTGAGCTGCTCATCTTAAAATAGCTTAAAAGAGCCTGATTTTCAGAATGTGTCAAGCACCCTCCATTTGAAAATCAGGCCTCTTTACAGTATCTCAAGTTGTGCCCTCAAAAGTGTGTGTGTGTGTGGAGGGGTGTAATCCAAAATCATTAGACACTTTTGAAAATCTTGTCAATCTGCAAAGAATAACAGAGCAGATCCTTAGCTGTTCTACACTGTCAGACCTTTCAACAGACCTACCATAGTTTGCACCAGCTCAGAATCTTCTTCCATTTCTCTAACCCTTGCCAAAAATCCTAAGGCTGATCACAATGAGCAGGACTGGATCACATTTGGTGTGGTAGGGACTGAGAGTGAAAAAGAGTTTTGAAGGTCCATCTTGCAATATTAAGGCAGTCTCCGTCACTGACAGGGACTGTATTTTTCTCTCTCTCTCTTTTTGCCTGTGTGACTAGTTGTTGTTTTCTAACAATATGCTGTTATCATGAATGCATGAGACTTTTGTGTGCCTTCCTTCCTTGAGGACTTGAACATCTAAATCATGGCTTATCATTCTTCCTCAGGATCTTTGCAATAGTTTCTTCAGTCACACAGTTTTATGGCCTTGTACTAGCACTAGCTTGTAGTGGGGCAGAGCAATATTTTCTCCGTATCTTCCTTACCTTGACGTTTCTTCAGTTGTCACTTTGTATTAATAAGAAAGGGAGCAGCAATGCAGAAGGTTTGACCCATTGGTCTGGGACCATGCTGAGACAAACTGAAATAACCCTCATTTGATGCCTCATTATACTTACTTTGGAGTTATTTTGCTGTGATGTGATCGAGATATGAAGGCTTGTTTGTATGTTTAATAGATCTGCTCCAGGGATGAGGCTGCTCTCAGGAAACGAACCCTGTCTTTGTCACAGAGGGTACGAAGTAAGAAGGGCTTATTTTCCTCACTCAAAGGGCTAGACACTTTGGCAAGAAAAGGGAAAGAAAAACGACCTTCAGTAACTCAGGTAAATGCCAGTTTAAAATCATTACAAGTTTTGTGTTAGCTTGTAAATGACAGTACTGTAAAATTAAGTTCCTCTTGCTGCGTGTACATTGCTGAATAAGAGAGAGATTCTGACCCACAGGAGTAAAAAGTCAGCGGCAGTAGACAAGCAGAGCCTGAGTGTGTTGTGAGGGCAGGGGGATGTGGAGACTCCTGCAGCAATACTTGGGAGAGACCTCATGTGGTGGACGTGCAAAGCAGCCCTGGTGGGTCTTGACGAGAGCTTAGACGTCAGTGCTCCTTCAGCCAGAAAGGGAAGGATGTGATGATCCAGTGAGGCTAGATTTTCAGCTGGCATAATTCTGTACAGCTCTACCGACTTCAATGGAGTTACTTCAGTTTGCACCAGATGAGGATCTGGCAGGGTTTTTCTGAATTGGACAGGCAGTAAAAGAAAGGAGAGAGGGAATGAGCGTATCCCAAAAAACCCAGACAAACTTTTGGTTAACTGTCATAAGGAAGGCAAGCTCCTGCACACCTACATTGTTACTGTTTTCAGTTGCTTTCTACGTGCCTACCTCATAGGACTTATTGTGTAAAACCAGCTATGTGGGTCATTCATTAGTCCATCTTATTCTTCTATTTCCCCAGTCTTGCATTTTACTTTCATTAAACAAAAATCCCTGATCATGTAGCATTTGAAAATTGGCTGCTGCAAATACACCAGTAATTTGCTGTCAGAGTTCTTAAACATGCCCATCCGTATTCATATCACAGTAGCCCGAGAGCTGAAGTAATAGATTTAATATTGCACATTAATGTATCTGGGTCTTATGGTCTAGCAGTTCATATTCTGAATGTGTAAATATTTATCTATGTGATAGACTAAGGGTGTAGTCTAGTTGGGTAGTGACATATTTCAGCATATCAGAGAGATGTGCTATCACGATGAACGGAGGTAACAAATGACTGCGAGACTCAAGCCTGCCTGAGCCTCTGCCTAATATCTACAGGGCAGGGAAGAGAGACAGTGAATCCCCTGCTCCTGGCCACTATCCCTCCCTATCCTGACTCCATACGACTCTCCTTCATGCTCCGGACCCTGTGGAGAGGCCTCCACCGAGTTCAGAGGGGGGATTGTGTCACCAAGGCAAAAAGCTCCTTTCTTTCATCGCCGTCACTGTAGGGAATTAATGCCAAGGGCTGGAACAAGCTGGCCCCAAATAAATCTGTTTTCATAGACTTTCTGTTTTTCTTCACTTTTTATTTAAAATCCTACTGGAAAACTAAGGAAAAGTAAACACAAGTACTGTGTGTCAGTAAGACTAGGACTCTGACTCATGTCCATAAAAGTGAAGCATTTAAGAATGATGGCTGAAATTTTGACCCACTGATCCTCACAGGGTGCCATAGCGTTGCTTAGCTGTATGTATAGATTTAGTCAGGGCCTAATCCTGCCTTCCTTGTGTACCTGTTGAATCCAGTAGAAATTTGGGATGAGTAAGGAAGGCATGAGTGAGTGCGGTGTTCACCGTGTTGTGTCTAATCATCAGATTGTGAGTTAAGAGGATGTCACCCTTGACTCTGAATCTTTCATTGATTTAATTCAAATTGAATGTGGTGGTTCAAAATACTTTAAGCAGAAAGTCAAATAGCATACTCTGACCTTTTAAAGTCTTTTTTTTTTTTTTTTTTAATCTTCAGCCCAGTTTTATTTATGGTATTAATTTAAAGTCCATCCTGGGAAGATTTCCAATATAAAACTGAATGAAGGGAGTAGTGTATTGTTCCCCAGTTATTTAGAAACCAATCAGTTATGGAAACTGAATCCTGGCAGATGAGTGATATCAAGGTTCACATTATCCCTGGTCTTGGGAAACCGTTTGTTTCTTTGATTCTAAATTACAAAACTATTTCAAAAGGTCATAAAAGTAAGATACATTGGTTAGAGCTCTGAGTGGAATGTGGGAAAGGCAGTTAAGTGTTGCTGTTGGTTCACATTTCAGTACTGCGTCATGTGTACATGTCAAGAGAAGAGAGTTTGGGGTTGTCTTCTGTATCCTAAGACATTTAACTGGGATGACTAAAAAATGCCTTTGTAACAACAAAGTTAGTGTCTAATATTTTCCTACTTTGTTGATATCTGAAGGGAGCTAAAAATTGTGTTTTGTTTACATATGCCTTTTTGGGTATTGGTGTTATTACAGTACTTGCAAGTGGCAAAGCCATGAATGAAGTATGCAGGTCTATCTGTCTAGATATTATTTGACACTAATCGCCATAGCAACTGAGTGTATCCATAATCATGAATGGCTTTTTTTAGTCTCCCAGCACCTGAGTTAGGTAAGCTTAATCTCCACTTTACATCGTGAGAACTTTAGCCTTAATTTCTCCATGCCTCAGTTCCCCATCTCTAATGCGGGAATAATACTTAGCTACCACTGCTTGTTGTTGGTACTATTATTTACCTTTCTTTCTTCAAAGGTAGAGTTCTCTTACAACTGTGAGTCCAAGCTAATGTGTTTTAGAAAACCACAACTTTTATTTACAATAGCGTTTCTATTAATAATAGTGACATGATTTGACATGATATGGTATTTTACAGGCTACCAGGACTGGAAAACTGTTGGCCAGAGGGTTAGTTTGCCACTTACATTTATTTAGTATCTTCAACTTATCATGTGGATATAAGCACCATATACAGATAGATGAGAGTGAGGGAGTGTGAATGTGTGTGTGGCCTTATAAGAGGAGTTTTGCTGGAGCATTAACTATGGAGAGAGCATGGATGTTGTTATAATATATTCTCTTAGTCAAAATAAAATGGTAATGTCCCAAAATAATCTCTTCTCAGGTTGGTTGGTTGATGGAATGATTGATTTTTTTTTTATCTTTCATCTTTGTTTATGCACAAGAGATTTAGCTGTATTGGAAACTAACCTTCTATATTACATAGCACTTAGTTTGATTATTTATCTGTGCATTTGTTTCAATTTAGGTTTTTGATTCAACTGGGGGAAATGGATTTGCAGATACACAGCTACTCCAGAAATCATCAAACTCTACTGAGGTAAGATAACCTAGTCTTTGCACTGCATTGTTAAATTTACTTTTACATTTCTGAAGGGATGTCACATAAGTATATGGAAAACAAGCTACTTCAGAAACTTTATTGAATATCATCTGGTATCAGTTGACAGAACTGCAATTTGATTATGAATCTGTTAGGGGAAACCACTCTGACATGGGTTTTTAAATGTGTACGGTAGACTTCTTCCTTAACTAAAACTTCCTATATCATCCTGATCCCCATTGCTATATACCTGTGTGTGTGTGTGTGTGTGTGTGTGTGTGTGTGAGAGAGAGAGAGAGAGAGAGAGAGAGAGAGAGTGTGCATGAATGCAAGAGAGAATCAGCAATTAGCTAATTTGGAAGTATTCATTTCTTGTATAGTGTAGCCTAGACCAAGTTTATTACTGGATTTTTGCTTGCCATTTGCCATGAATTAGTTTGACAGAAGCTGTATGTTTAAAGATTAAGAAACTGTAATATTACAGAGCCTGTATTTTCAGATAGAAAGACAGAATCAAATGTGCCTGGCTGCAGCATATGTGTGAGAGGGGATGTGGTGGAGGGCAGTAGAACCCTCCCCCACTTGCAGTACCCTGCATAGTGGCTGGTCACAGCCACAATCCTCCTCCTTCATGCCTGCTGTGGTGCAAGCCACTCTAAAGGAGGAGGGAGAAGGTAGTGTTACGGGGGAACTGACCTCTACCTTGGCTGCACAATTGTCTAGGAACAGAAAAGAGCATAGACCCTCCTCTTCCTCTGGGCTGATGTCACTCTGCACTGCCCATGAAGCAGAGCAGTACACTGCACAACTGCCACAATTCAGTCCTTCCTGTTTCAGTGTCAGTTGTATTTGCAGGTAACATGAGGACTTACAGTGCACTGTAGAATCTGGATGGCATCAGGGTCGTTTCCAGCTCCTCTCCCTTCTTAGGCTTGTGCAAATATTCCCCTCTAATTAAGATGATCACATTTAGTTTTGTTGCCTGGCTTGTTTCTGTGATCTTATACTTTTAGTTCTTATCTGTTAAGCAGAGACATTTTTACAAAACATCAGAGGTCGTCTTAATTACTCTTCTGGCCTATCGTTTATTTGTGTGTCTGAAATCACTGGAAGCCAATGACTCATGTTCTTTCAAGCTGCCGACCTTTGTTTGCTATAAGGACAAAGCAAGTGAATGCCAAATATCTCCCCTCCTGCTATGCATGGCAAAGAAGTTCATCTTGGTTTAAAAGAGAGAGAGCTCAGGACTAGCCTTTGGTCAGGAAACTAGGTTGATCCAAGTGGTTAGAACAGGGATGGGCAAACTATGGCCCATGGGCCAAATCCGACTGTTTTAAGCCCTCACACTTCCACTGGGAAGTGGGGTCTGGGGCTGCAACACATGGCTTGGCCCTGCTCTGGCGCAAACTTGTTTTTTCTGGATTTATACTCCAGACAGAAGAAGCCCTCTCTATGCAAACTTGCTTTTGTGTGAGCAGGATGTAGGGCCAACCAATTGGTAGAATAGAGGCACATTTGTTGGCAGATTTGCTGTAATAGCAGTGTAAGCCTGGTGCAGCCCTTCCAAGGGTTTGTGGTACAAAGGATCAGGATTCTAGGGCTTAATTTTGATTAGACCATAGTTTGGTTCCCTTGATATCCCTCTGGACTAAAAGTGATAGTTTCTCTCCACTTCACCCTTTCACTCACTCTCATTCCCTGGACCAGATCATCCCTTAATGTAATTTTAAGTTTTAAAGAGGTCAGAAGGAATTATGCCACAGAACTATGGTCCCTGCACTCAATTTCTCTACCTAGTATTAGATGAAATCTGCATTTAGAATGAAACATTGCACTTAGCTTTTCATTATCATCATTTCTGTAATGCAGCTCTTGATGCTAGCTAACATTTGAGATTTGGGAAAAGTTTTGTGTTATCTCATGGCTTTTTATGCTGTAATTTCCAGTTATGATGAACTGTGTGGTTTACTTCCCTGTTGTAAGTATTCATTTAGTGGCCAGATAATAAAGAAATATAAATATAGATTTCCATAGAATTATGCAAAAATTATACCACTCTGACAGAATTTTCCCAATGATGGTACCAAACCCTAGAGTGTTGTGCCTATGAAAATCATCTCTAGTTCATTATGTGTTCTTTGATTGAAAAAAAATTAATAACTGTTCTTACAGCTGTGTAATGCCTGTTATTTGCTGAATACTTGGGAGGAGGGGGAATATTTATAGAAAGTCACCCCTCTCTTTTCAGTAGGCAATATACCTACATTGTAATTTTATGGGATTTCTGGGTCAAATCGTCCCATATAGAGAACTTCCAAATTATTCCGTTGGGTGTGGTGTAAGGTTTGCCTCCTTCCCCACATCCCACAGAATTGACTTTAACAAATCTGTGCTAAAGAAACCAGACACAACAGGATTCTGGCCTCTACACCTGAGCCTCCTGGTTCCCTCAGTTCTCCCTGACAGCATGTCTTCTGAAGGAGTCATGCTGCCACCATGGCCTTCATGCCAGCCACTGACCCTAACCCCTTCTCCCACTCCAAGGCCAGGTGATTCACTCTATCATGGGGTACACTGAATAACCCAAAACTAAATAAAACTCATTCTTGCCCTGCTCCTCCAAGCAGGCAGAACCTGAAACATGCTGATCCCCCATGTAGGGGTGCTGAAGGGGGTGCAGGGAAGGAGGGAATAGTCTAGGGTCTTTCTTTGCCCTTTGATGCTACATTCACTACATCTGAGTCCTCTCCACTCATGGCAGGAGGGATAACAAATCTAGACCTATGGCTGCTAAATATGCAAAAGTGGGGCATTTGTTTCTAGACTTTTTAAGGGTTCCACATATGTGGCTTATGCATTTTTTTTTAAGATCCCGGTATTTTTGATGAATCATACAACAATTCAGAAGCGATTCATCATAAGTCTCAAAACCGTCAACCCAGTTTCATTAGCCAATTTCAAATAAAAATCAAAAACAATCAAAACCTTTCATAAGATGCTTCCTGGCGAATGCAGTGAAATACAAGTAGTGAAATGTTCCAGGCAGCTTTTCTGAGGTGTTCCTTATGAAGATGGTGACAACAAACAGAGAAAGATGGGAAAATCATGAAGTATCCTACTGCTCCTCAAGCAACACTATGGCATAGTGTATGACAGTCTAAAATTCCTGGCACATGTTGCTAGAAAACTGGATGGGTTGTTGTAGCTTTATGTGGCAAGGAATGAATGAAGTATTGTAGTATTAGTCACTGCAGGCATAACAGCAAAAAAAATAATTTGATATCAGAGTTTCTGAGATGGAAAATGTGGCTGAAGCAACAGTTTCTTGACCACAGCTAAGGAATATATTTGTAGTTTAATATAGAAAGACTTAAGTTTTCCTCACATCAAGCCCTTAGTAATGCTTATGATTGGGCATCAGTATACATGGTAAACAGATTATTTTGGATCCGTAGCAGTTTGTTGGTTTCAAAAAAAATCTCTGAATTATATAATTTAAAGGGGATTGTGTTGGAGTGGGGAAAGATGCCTTTAAATAATGTTTTTCCCCACCTTGCTCCTCTGTTGAATTTTTCTCCACCAAAGAATATAGTGAGATTGAAAAGCTGATTTCCCTTCATTAAGCCAGCTGATAATTAAAAAACATTGAATTAACATACAGGGTTGCTTCATCTTTCTCTCCAGGACACACATTGAGAATTAACAGTTTGACACATGATATCAAGATTCTTAATTCTTGCAATTTGTCTTTCTTGCTTTATCTCTTTCATCATTTGTTCAGTTGTAGAAGCTTATAGTTGATTCCTATCTTCTTGGCTTCTTGGTGCTTTCTGATGTGAGTATAGTTCTATAAGAATGATCAACCTATAATATAGCAACTGTTCTGTAGGAATTGTGGTACAAGAGTCAATGAGGGAGAATCTCTCAGCAGATATAAATTGTCATAGCTCCATTAACTACAGTAAAGCCATGATAATTGACACCAGTTGAGGCTCTGCCCTTAGTATCATTTTTCTACCTGGTAGTTTGCCACTAGGAGAGTATGACTTTTGAAAGTCATCAGAATGTGGCTCCTTATAAAATAATTTCTGCTTCCAGGCTGCTAATCTGGCTGCCACTTGTATTTATGGGTAATGTGGTAAATACACTGATGTGGCTGTTTGATACGCCATTCTTACTGCCGTGCTTGTCATGCATGTCAAGAATAACAATGACTTTGTTGTTTGTTGAGTGTGGTCATTATGTTGGGTGCTGTGCCAATAGAGAAGGAGAAACAGTCCCTGTCCAAGGCAGCCCCACTCTGATTCCATTGTGGCTTTTAATCACAGCTCTGCACGGCCCCTGCAGGTGCTCCAGACAGAATTGCGTCTCCCAGGTTTCCAAGTGTACAAAAGGCATGCACACACTCTCCTCCGCCGCATAGGGGACTGGTTTTGCAATCTGGTGGGTAGTGGACAGAGTCATGGCCCCACCTCTGCTTCCCCTTCTAGTTTGATGTGTCTCACACCATATAGCAGATCCTGCACTCAGAAGAGCACTGGAAGCTCTTTTTGTGGTTGGGTTCTTTTCCTTGTGCTCCTTCACAAATCCCCTCTATTGTTTGTGTGTAGAGGCCAGCCACGATCTGGCTCAGTTCTGACACCTAATACAGTGTTGAAGGTCTAGTCTCAACACAGTGCAGCTGTAGCTGTATTTTTCTTCTCCTTTGGTGGGTTACTTTTGAATCATAAATTGTGGCAAGAAGAAAGGGCAAAGATGAGAAAGATAGTAAAGGGATATTTAAAATGAATCAAATGGTTGTATAAATGTATACAAAATGGCTTTGTGTCATGCTTACCTCCACATTAAAGTTGGTTGTGATTTGCTAAATGTATTTCATGTTTAATGTTGGACTGAGCTTCAATTTGAGCCTAAGTAGTGAAAGATCACACACTTTTCACTCTCTAACAAACAATATAATCTTAAACTGTAGGTATAGCAGGAGTAGTATATGCCTCCGCTGTATTGTCTGTGATATTTCTTGCTCCATGGTGCCCTCTACTGGAAGACTACTAGATTATCCTCTTTTCACACTAGAAATACAGTAGAAGCTCAGAGTTACAAACACCAGTTACAAACTGACCACTCAACCACAGACAGCTCCATTTGAAACTGGAAGTTCGTAATAAGGCAGCAGCAAAGGCCAAAACCCCCCAAAACCGCAAATGCAGTACTGTCTTTAAAAAAAAAAAAAAAAAAAAAAAAAAAGTAGTTTGTGTTTAAGGGAAAGTTCAGTTGTAAACTTTTGAAAGAACCACCGTAATGTCTTGTTCAGAGTTAGAAACATTTCAGAGTTATGAACAACCTCCATTCCAGAGGTGTTTAACTTTGAGGATCTATTCAAAGTCTTTGATAAAATACGGTATTAATTGTTCAATCCTGTTTAAGACTTTTTTAATTTGTTTACATAGGTATAAATGTGTAATCCTGTTTAAGACCATTTTCTGTTTCTTCACATATGTATAATCTTGCCACATTAGGAGTTAATTTGAATTAGTAACGTGAGATAGATGAATGAAATAAGGTCATTTGAAAGCAAGAGAAATAATGTAATCAAGTCTCTAGACAAAATCTGGACTAAAGTCAGTGATATTGTATGAGAACTTGTAACGTAATTTGTTCTTGTATGACAGGAAAGAGGTTATTGTGATACCTTTGCTAAATGCACATAGTACATACCAGTAGAAAACTTCCAGTATAATATATTATTGATACTGCCATATCTCAATGTACAGTCAGTTTTTCCACTTATTTTCAGCAGCAAGATGATGAATTTTTGAACATCTACTGCTCTGCATCAGAAAATGACCAGAAAGAGAGCACTTGGGAAATCCAAACATATGTTCATTTCCGTGATGAGCCAGGAGTCACGTTAACTCTCAAGCCAGAACACAGAGTGGAAGATGTTTTGTCTTCGGCATGCAAGGTACAGCGTTCTCACACCTGAAAGCAGCTTGTGATCTTTAAAAGGCCACCACTTATACTTGTGTATTAATTATTCTGATGCTGACGTAGGGAGAGCCCAGTCTGAGTCCCAGTGTCCCTGTAATTTAAGGGTTCTTCCTGTGTTTCTGGCAGTTCTGTTTGAGGGTCAGTGGAACCAAAGCAACATCATCATGGTTGGGGGTTGCAGGGGGTGCTTTCAAGTGGTAGCATGAGCATTCTTTGATGCCTAGGCTAGCACGCAGTCAAGAATCTTGAAAGAGTAGTAACAGCTGCACCTGTTAATCTACCCATGAAAACTCTTGATATATATCCACCTCATATCACTGAGTCGTTACAGTGAATAGAATGGTTGCATAGAACTTAGCTATAGAGAGTGGTAATTGGTTAAGTTACCTCTGATGTTACAGTGGCCCCACTTAAGTGCTACTTAAACTGTTCCCTTGAGCTTATTTTATAGCCTATGTAAGAATAACAATTAGAGACAATAATCATTAATGACTTTGTTTAATTAGAACCTAATTTCTTAAAATAGAGACTCTGTAAGATTTTAGTTCTTTTAAACTATGTGGAAAGTTTGAAGTGTCTGCAATATTCCATTACTAAGATTATTTGGAACAAAGAAAAGACTGACACAGATGTTTAATTTCTTAAAAGACCTAGTGTTTTTAATTAATTAACCAATAGATTTACTTATAAATTCTTCAAAAAATCAGCCTATTCTCAGAGTAGGTGCTGTAAATTTGGGGAGGATATGCTGTAGTTTTCATGCAAAACAAAGAGGTTGAATCACTGCTCAGCGTTAACTATGGAGCCATGACCAGAGCCTT
Source organism: Dermatemys mawii (assembly GCA_007922305.1). NCBI lineage: Eukaryota > Metazoa > Chordata > Testudines > Dermatemydidae > Dermatemys > Dermatemys mawii. The sequence continues at coordinate 84,565,746 of ML677333.1, forward strand.
CACAACACCAAAAATAGTTTAGGGTGTTAATCATCACTTGTGTCAATAGATTGAACTTGACTCTAAGTTTGTGAATCAAACCATTTTCAAATTGTAATGGAATAAAAGAATAAATTTGAGGGAAAACGCTCATTTTAAAAATCCTGTTAACTGGCAATTATGTACAATTAACCTTAGCGCCTGATTAAAAAACACAACAGAAAACACCTCCCCCCACTATCTTTTCTATTTTAGACCAATGTGAAATTCCAGGAGGGCTGATTCAATTTGCTGAAGTTAAGGAGTGCTAGGGCTTCTAATGAAAAGATAGTCAAACTACATTCTCTCCATAATAGCTGAACAAAATAAGAGTCTTAAAATGATTTCTTTTCTTATTTGAAAAAAATCAGGCATAATCTATATTTTCTAAATTGACACAAGGACAGTGCTTTAGCCAAGTTGCAGTGAATCTACACACTGTCACTAAAAAGATGTCATTTTGTTATTGCTCATGTTAGTTAGTCCCCATTCCTCATGAATCACTGAGGAAAAGGAAATTAGTCCTTATTTTTAAAAGGAATTGTTGACCCCACCATTTGCAGAAGAGCTAAATTTTAGGAAAGAAGAGCTAGGCTGTTATCCTACAAGACTTTGGTTGACCACTAGATGGCAAGACAGAGCTGAGACATTTGGAAAAGGATTGATCATGTAACACACAGAAGATCTGCTAAAAGAAATAAAGGGATATAAAATCAAAGTATCTATAAAATCAAGTTTAAAAGTAAATTACTTGTCTTCCTTACTACACTGTTCCAAAAATGTGTCTCTGTAGAAAGTACTGTTTTGTTATGCTTGTATCACTTCAGTAGTCTAATAGTAAGTTACTTTATTTTAATGTTTTCTTTTAATGAAACCTTTTTCTGTTTTATATTTTCTTTCTATTCTGTATGTAAAGTTTTTCGTAAGTAGTCTAACACTGACTCATTTCTGCTACATCTTTTTTGGCTCTTTCCTTCTTACATTGCCATTCCATTATGGTGAGGGTAAGGAATCTTCATTCTTTAACACAACACATAGATTAAAAGTATGGGTATGGGGATAAAGTCTAATTATTTTTTTTATTTTCTCAATCGTATTTGAATGGTTTTCACTCATTTGCATTACACACTGAGAGAGAATATACATTTTAATATAATTATTTAGACTACAGTGCACACATTACTTATTCATTCTATTTACACATAATGAAATATTCAGTTAAACAGTTCTTCCTTAGTGGGTTAAGATTTCACAAGCTTCAGAGGCTTGTTAGGCAGAGAGGTTAAATGACCTCAATGGATGCAGAGTTGCCTTCTCTTATGAAACACTGCTCTATTCATTCTGAAATGCAAGATTCGCTGCAGTAGTCCCAGCAGCGAGTTAAATTTAAGAGAGACGCTCACCAGGGGCTCATCTCTTTTAGGCTAGTTTCCTTAGGGACAAAGAATCTTATAGCGCCTTATAGACTAACAGATCTTAGGGATCATGAGCTTTCGTGGGCTAAGACCTACTTCATGTTCCCATTCCCCTTTGACTTCCTGCAGATATTAGGTTTTCACTTCGATCACATGTGGTGAAAAGTAGGTGTTACTCACTGATCATAGATGAAACCTGCCAGTGAAAAGTGCAGTAAAAGCAACCCCTTAGAAAATCCCTCTCTCCTAAGAGCTTTTATATGCATTTTCCACATCAGCAAATGTTTTCTGGGAATTCTTACAACTACAAGAAACAGAAAATCACACTGATGTAAGCTGGAGCTGTATCGGCTAGGCAATACAGACAATACACCACAAAACCATTTAGAAAATGACTTGTTGAAGATTGCCTTTGCTTAACTTCTAAAGCCTTTGTGTGTGTGTGGCTTTTTTACATCCTGGGAATCTGTAAATAAATCATGAATTTCAAATATGTTCTTTTCATGCCTTAGATGAGGCAGCTGGAACCAAGACATTATGGTCTACAATTAAGAAGATTAGTTGATGAAAACATTGAGTATTGTATTCCTGAAGCATATGAATACATACAAGATCAGGCAAGTTTAACTAATTTTAGATAAGAACTTCTTGATATTTGTAGCCACAGCTAAATTATACTCTATAAATGTCTGTGAATTAAATACAAAATTAGATCACTATCACAGACTGTATTCTGCGTCCCTTACTCACAATGGATTAAACTCTCCCATGTGCAGAGAACTAGAGATCTAAGACATCACTTAAGCCTTGATTTGAACACTATTTTGAGGGTTTATGTGGGACTTAATGGTGCATAGACGTAGTGCTGGTGTTATGCACATGGGTGAATTTCACCCATTGGGAAATACCTTAGTCCATAGTTAGTCCCACTGAGTTCAGTGATACTTGCAGCATAACATACTTCTCTAATGTGAGTAAAGGCAGTAGAATCTGACTCTTTGTTAATGGATTATTTAACAATGCAGCTTATTTTTTTAATAATGATGTAGTGAACCTTTGGCTTTTGAAGTCCTACAGTTTCAGTGTAACAATGTTTTCTCTCTAACAGCTATATGATGAAATAGAAATTTTTCCTTTAAATGTTTACCATGTACATCTTACTAAGACTGAGAACATGACTGATTTTGGTAAGTTTTAGTAAAATCCCTCCCAATGATTTTACTTTTATTTTCTTTGTTCTTTTTTGAAGCTTAATTTTTCCTTCCATGAGCTTTGACAACTTTTGAGCCACTACATGTTCAGTTTTACAAGTCTGCAAAGTGCACAAATTAGTGCTTTAGGGAAGCCCGGAGAATTGCTCCTCATTTGACACTGTTGACGATTGATTGATTTCTGCATTTGGGGAAGCAAGTGAAAGGCTTACTTCTCCATGCCACTAAAAGAGCTGCTAGAGAGTTGGCAGGCAACTTTCTCATGCTCAACTAAATAGAGAAATACCCAGACTACTCTCAAAATATGATTTCCTTTTTGTCAGCAAAACATTCTGTTGACCCTGTGCCAACTCGACAGAAATTTTAACTGGCTTCTTTTCCCTGTGGGAGGTAATGCCTAAGAATATCCTTATGTTTGCTCATTGTGAAATGTGGACTTTAGTCATTTAACTGACAAGAAAGAGCAAGGCAGCTGAGAAAAACGGAAGGAAGATAATACTGTAGAAGGAGAAATAGGAACAGAAAAAATAATTGGGTTCCTGATTCACTCACATTCAGGCCATTTCATTCCCACTAAGGTAGTCTTTCCATTGATTTTAATGGCATATCTACATGATGCATTAATTTGCACCACAGGTGTAAATTCTAGCGTGTAGTAGTGTGTTGCACACTAATTCGCCTCTGCAGATCATGCTGGTGCTCACTAAAAGTTCCAGTGTGCCTGTAAATGTAGTCTTGTTTCAAAAAATATTACAGTAACACTCGCTTGTGAATTTTTAGTCTGTGCCAGCAGGCTCCACGGTGTCTAATTAACCCACAACATGCTAGTACACACTACAATTTACAACCCTCTGGTGTTTACTAACACATCATGTAGACAAACTCTAATGTGAGTTGGATTGGTTCTAAGATTATAGTCTCTTTGAGTCAAGGACTGAGACCAGAAATTTCTGTGTGCGAGGAACAAAATGGAGAATTCTCATGGTATTGCAGAAGAACTCCTTTTCCGTCATGCTGATTTCTGATCTCATCCACCTCTTGTGTAGAGCATTCTCAGTTAGAGAAAGGAAACAGCCACTGAGGGGCAGCTCTTTGGGGCAAGGACATTCCTTTTTCTTATCTTTTTTTTTTTTTTTTTTAATGTTTGTACAGCATCCATCAGAATGGGGGCCTGATCCTGATTATGTTAGTTGTACACAAAAATGGGTTATAAGCATGCAAAAATTATATGTGTCTTCAGCTACTGTTTTCTCCTGGTTCTCCAAGAAATCATATAAGATCTCACAATATTTGTCAAAGTATTTTATAAACCTTTACTGGATCTGGTGATCTGTGTTATTGAAAAGCTATGTCAGATTTACTTGGAAAAAAAATAAAATATCTCATAACTATTTACATTGCTTTTAAGAGTAAAGAAATTTACATGAGAGAATTTGTCCTTAGGGTGTGGGCCTATATAGGAGTGTGTGTGTGTGTGTGTACGAGTTGGGAGTGAGAAATGTCACCTCCCTTTGATTATGTAGATTAAATCTACTGAACATACAAATCTAAATGAGAAATACCGGACCAGAAATTCACCTGTTGGTTTTACCCTTACTTCTTGGTCTGTTTAAAACATCTTTTTTTTCTTAATTCCAGGATTTGCAGTCACAGCTCAAGTTATTGAAAACCAGCATCTCACTCATATATTCATAAGTGATGTCCTTCCAGATGGTCTGGCTTACAAAGAAGGTGTGTGTCATGGCTGTACTAACCACTGTTACGTTTTTGATTACTTTTTATTGAGTAGCAAACTTTAGGGAGTTTTAAAATTGTCTGAAAATGGTTCTTTGCTTCTGTTACCTTTTGGTCTTCTTGCCTGATCACCATGTACAGTAGATGAAGCCTAGGTAAGATAATTTACATAAAGTGTCCAAGGAACCCTTCTAACAAGAGGTGAAGTGAAAAGAATGCTTATCTACTCTTGGGGGCAAAATCTGCTCCCAGTGCCCACATGAGACTTTGGGATCTGTATAGGGACAGGAGAGAGAGATTCTCTACCTCACACAGTGGAACCTCCATGACTGAATTAACCTCCAAGGCTCTCAGCCTCCCATTTGCCTACAACAAGCAGTGATGTATGCAACAGGCTGGCTCCCAAAAAACTATCTTGGGCATTACATTGCAGGGTACCACTCAAGTTCTGTACTTTGTGGTGCTCATGGATGGTACGTCTCCTCATCAGCCTCTTAAGATCTCACCTTCCCCTCTACACTGCTGTGTTTGGGATTGTCTGTAAAGGAAGGGGAGAATTATTCCCTTTGTCATCTGGAGTGCAGTGGCCGGCTGGCTGTTGCTGATCCTAAAATATACAAGTTGCCACTATTTGGAGCTAAGTAAACTCTCCCATAAAAACCTCTCATCAGATTTCCCTGTTGCAATTTTGCAACTATGAACAAATCAGCCTGATAAAGCTCCTTCAGTTTTCTGAACTGGGATCCTAAAATAAGAGTTATTTTGCCTGTTGGCTTTTTAGGATGCTGAGGGCTACCTTAAAATGAACTCGTGGTCTGAGAGTTTGTGTGTTTCTTCTATCATATACCCTTTTCTAAAGCTGTATGTCAGAGTGATCCTGCTTTAGCCTTTAAGCAGAAACAACCCTGTCATAGGTAGCACAACAAATAGCCAATCCTGCAGTCATGACGCACTCATAAAGCTCCTTCTGACTTCAGTGGGATAACTGCAGGATTAGGTCATTTGTATAAAAATATATATAATCAAAATGAAATATAGTTTGTTCTGTAGCCCTATTCATCAGTGCTCCAGTGTTCCCTTCTTATTTTCTTTCCTTTCTCTTTCTCCCAGGAGTGAGAGTAGGCAATGAAATCTTGATTATAAACGGAGAGGCCGTGTCTGATCTTGACCTCAGGCAGATGGAGTTATTGTTTTCCAAGAAAAGTGTCACGCTCGCAGTGAGAGCAAGTCATTGTGGCCCTAAGCGAGCACTATGCACGTCGTGCTCGGATGGCGACATTTCCAGGGACCCGAAAAGCTTGTTACCCCCTCCTAACCAGTCACAGCTCCTGGAAGAATTTCTGGATAACTTCAAAATGAATACTACAAATGGTGAGGAGGAGGAGATGATGATGATGATTGTATTACTTTTTCCCTGGCCAGCCAGTTATTTTAAAACTAGGATTTTTGTCCATTTAAAAAAAAAATTATCCTTCTGAGACAAGAGAGAAATCCAGATACAAACTGTGTGAAATCCATTTAAATTTCATGCATTTCTGTAATTATAGTGATTTCCTGAAAGGAGCAATGAAACGGAAAAGGATCATTTCTACAGGAAAATTATGTTCTTTTAACCTGTTCCACTGAATCACTCCAGTAATGCTAAGTACTCTGTTTTGCAATGTCAAGGCTACCCATTTTAACCATATGTGAGCATCAAGAGTTGAAATAGTGTCACTTTTAAGAGCAGGAATTTTGTTGTATGTTTTAATATACTTCATTTGTGCAATTTACCATGAAATAATAACAATAATCCACTGAAAATGGAGACCTATATGGACAAAATGGAGACATTTATAGCCTTCCCCACCACTCAGTGTTTTCTTTAATGTTTTCCAGTAGAATACAGGTATGCACTTTATATAATGTGTCTTTTGCCTTAAGACACTTTTAATGTGATTCTCCAGCTACCTTTTTTTTTTTTTTTTTTTAATTTCTCAATCTTATTGTCATACTAACTATCGTATATAGGAAATACGCTAAATGTATGGGGTAAGGGTGAGATGTGGCCGTATTCTGCATGGGTGAGCAAGATGGGGAGGGTGCAAGGATCTTTAGTGGTAGGGTTGCTCCTGGCTAGCATTACGGGCACCCATAAATGGACAGGAAGGAGATGAGTGTATAGTTCTGTTTTCACCAGACCAGCTAGTAGAAGTCAGCTCATACATTCTGCACACCCTCAAGGGTTGTAGCAGTGGGTACACTCCCCTTGGGTCTGAGCCAGTGCCTATAGAAGTCAATGGGAGCCTTTCTATTGATTCACTGGGGGCTGGATCATCCTCCTAGAGCATTACTGAGCTCTGCCAAACATTCGCTTCGCCCCCACCCCCATGTCCATGGTAGGCCAATGCCAGTTTTACTCATCATCTCACGGACCTTTTTTTGTCTAAATAGGCATAAGTGGAGACTGCAGGACTTAGCCTTTTGTGAGCTGAAACATTCTATCAAATATCAGAGGGGTAGCCGTGTTAGTCTGGAATTGCAGAAGTGACAAAGAGTCCTGTGGCACCTTAAAGACTAACTAAAGTTTTAGAGC